>JXSR01S029592.1:21126-31671 GCA_000969725.1 Ophiothrix spiculata
ATGGAGAAATCCTGAATATTAAGCAGAGAACGACTGAAATCAGATTCATAACAGGCAGTCCAGTGGTCAAATTAATTTTATTTTTTAGGGGGCTATTTTTTTCAGCAAATCAAAATCACCCTCTGACTTTCATTCCAGGGGGCTCTTTTGAGCTACTTGGGGACTACTTTTTTTTACTTGGGATTTTGTTGCTAAATATATTTATTGTGTTACTTTGGTTTATAAGTGGGGGCGATTGCTGTGCTTATGTAATATTTTTTTCGCTCTCTTCCACCTTTGCAAGGGGGCTTTTTTGTAAATATAGGGGGCGATTCGCCCTTCGCCCTCATGTATTTTGACCCCTGATAACAGGCGTAGCGACAAACAGTTGTCTCACAACCGACAATTGGGTTATAGTCCTTATGATGAATATTAAAGGAAATACTTCAAACCTCAAGTGGCTGTTGATTGCCTCGAACCAACAGTCCTGCTCCCCCCCTGGAAATCAAATGGTGCGCCCCTTATAGCAAACTCTCACACCCTCCAGTTCCAGGTGATCACTCACAGGTTGAGTTTTGAAGCAGTCCCTATACTTTGATCAACACTAAATAGGCGGGAATTATGAGGCTTTTCGTCATCCGCAAGTAAACATAATCCCACTTACACACGTCGTAGATAATGATGCGCAAGTCAAATGTGCAACGCGCGCTGCGTCTCCTGTAGTTGACTGTGTCCAGCTACGCACATGATGTGAAGAGGCTGCCTATTTGGTGTTGATCAAAGTATAAGCTATTACTAAGATCTATAGTGCTACATAAAAATCTTTATTTTTACCTTTACAGTTGTGAAATCACAACCACCTCCCCTTAAATGCCACGTGGTTCACATTCAACTACCCGGTCATCCACTGTCAAATCTGTGTATGAAAATAACAGAATTCAGAAAATGTCAAAATTCAGCATAAATTATCATCAACGAAAGCAATTTTTATTTCAATTTAAGAACTTGTTTTTCAAAGTGTCTGAAGGGGAGTGGTAACCTTGTGACTGACTTGAATTGTAGTTGCCATAACATCTTTGTGAACTTCGCAATTCAGTGTCCTTGTGTTGCACTAGAGTATATTTGCATAACTGCTACATTAGGTTGTTACAAAACATTTCCATAAAATTAATCCTACTTTCTTGTGACATGCCATCACAATCGAAAAAACAGCATAATTTATTAATCATCCAATTTCAACATGGTGTATAATTTACCTTAACTGATTGACCTTGGCCTGTTAAATGCATTTCATGAGGTTTTACCTTTGGGTTGCTTTTCGTTTACAACCCTGGGGAATGGCTGTTATTTTAGAACATATCTCTAAAACTATAAAAAACTGGGAGGTAAAATCTTGGGTTAACAACCAAAAAACAGCTTTCCTTTGACAAGCAAGGTTGCTCTCTTCCAGTTGAGTCCAGAGGGATGAGAATGTTTTTGGTTAAAATGAGTAAGGGATTTCTTTAAAACTCAACCGGCATGGATAACTATTATTTTGGATTCTTAGTCACTGTGTGCAACTTTACTCCCTAATAAGGAATTTTGGCCATCAATTATGAGACGATAGATGACAGGCAAAACAATAAATCACCATCTTTTATTCTCATTCTTAGTCACAAATTTGAGTCATTTATAAATGAAAAACGATGTAAATTATTGCCAAAAACTATAAACATTATCATTGGAAAAACGTACACCCCTATTCAAACATGAATTTTTCCAAACCCAGTAAAGCTGTTCGCTCTGGATGTGTGCGTATACCTGCATCGCGCCATGATGTTGAATGCGCGGCTCCACTGCATTTCACGCTGAACGCACTGTCATCTATCGTCTCATAATGGATGTCCAAAATTCCTTATTAGGAAGTAAAATCGCACTCAGTGACTAAGAATTACAGATAAAATTTATATGAGACCTTCGCGTTTTAAGGAGCTCAATTGTACCAGAGCACCTATAGCTCGCTCAGCTCTATTGAGTTAATCACTGCCATCACAAATTTACAGACATGAAGTCAAAGGGGATCTGAATTGAAGTTCGTTCGTTTTCATTGAGTAGTCCAATGATAATAGTTAGCATTTTTTCAGGAATATTTCTTCCCCACTATCGCCGGGTTTTGTCATTTTTGTTAATATATTGCTATTTTTATACAAATATAAGAGAAAAAAATGCTGTGCGTGATTTAAGATTGTTAAAAAGGAATGCCCGTGCATCACAGGAAACAGACTTGTTTCTGTTTTTGGCCTTATATGTGTATTTTTATGAAACATGTGTTGCATATTCTAAGTGTGTAGATTAAGAAAGAAATATCTGTAAAATTGTACATATCATCACAAAGAATAGAAACGAAGGAGCTTGGTTAAATTTAGTTATCAATGTCATATGAAAGATGACCACTCAAGAGGTCTGAGTTTCATATTTTAGCTGAATCGGGTCAAATCACTTTGATTTTATGGACAATTTTGTATTTCAGAGCCGCATATACGTTAATGTGTAAAATAAATCATGGTTACCATAATTTATAGACACATTTTCATATATATCTCCAAAATGGAATATAACTCAGCTGTGAAATTCCACATGGGTTTTTATGAGCAAACATTTTCACATGGGTTATGAGCAACATTTTGGTATCAAAATCTCAAAAAGTTTGAAAAAAATTTGAGGTAATTGGACCATGCTCCTTTATCTAATATTCACCTTTGTACTTCACCATTTCCATGCAGTACGACTTATGTTAATGCACCCTCCTCATGTCAATGTTAGAAAACCCCTGAAATGTAAAATCCAAATTTAAAATATTAAATAATTGAACAAATATGTTGCACAATCACAGGAAGTCGGTACCAAGTCGGAAATTGTCAATTTTGATTATTTATAACAACACAAATTGCATGAAAATGCTTTCTAAAGTTTTTATTCAAAATCATTATTATAGTTCTAAAGTATCCTAGTTCCAAAGAAACAATTTGGGCCTATATGAAGTTATAATAAATGAGGTGAAAAAAAAGCTTAAATGCCCTGCCACTCAAAATTAATATTTCCGACATGACACCTAAATTACTCCCTTTGATCACTATGCTATGTTATCATTTAAACTTCTGTAGTGTATATATGTACCTTTCAATAAAAAATGTATATATGACATGCTGCTCAGTACTAACTACATTGTAATTAGTATCGTACATTAGTACAATGCGTAAAAAATGGTGGTTGGACAAAATAAATATGAACAGGTGATAGAGATGGAAATAATATGAAACCTACATGTGTGAATGTGTACTTTGTGCATCACTCCCATGATGTTATTGTGTTTCTTCTCCTTTTTTCTGAGGTGATTAATTATTATTAGACAACAAAAAAACCAAACCAACAAACAAATAAAAGTTAAAAATCTTCTTTTTTAATGAGTAGAAAAATGAAAAGGCCGATTAAAAAATCTCTTAAAGAATGACTTGCTATGGAAGCTTGATTTTTCAAAAGCTATATGCACTGAAGCTTGAGCCAGACTTTTATTATCTTTGATCCCTTAGGCTGCGATCACATAGAACTATACTATTGGGGTATACGACGCACAATTTTTCTTGGGCACGAGTATAGATTCAATCGAACATGTGAATTTGATGCTACCATGTCGCATAAGAGGGCACTATTTGATAAAAATGAATAGCTCGCCATGTAGCCATATATATAGCAACCAAAAAACGTATAGCGAATACCGCATACAGTACACTTCTATGTGATCGCAGCCTTAAAGAAAGGTCAAAATAAAGAGTTTAAAATTGAGAATTTTGATCCTTAATAACTTGTAGTCCTTAGTCAAATCTTTTTAATCATGAACGGTAAGCGTGATGATTAAAAACATTTAACTAAGGACTACTTGTAATTTAGGATCTCAATTTTACACTCTTTATTTGACCTTTCGTTAAGATGTCAAAGCCTAAATTTGCGAGGATAATATAAATTATGCATTTGTAAGTCATTTGATACAGAAAAAGAAAAAGGACAATTAACAGAGGCCCTATCATCTAAGTGATACAGTCATCAAGTTCTATAGAAGTCCCAACCCCCTCACCCCTCCCCTCTGAAAGTAACTTGAAAAGTAGATTTTAACCCTATTTTTAATTTTTGGTTTAAATGTCCACAATGTAATTTTCAATTCTGCTCATGTATCTACAATGTAGGGTCAGATTAAAATTAAGACTGATCATACATCACTAAAACTGCCTTCACCAATGAATGTGACTTAATTGAACCTTTTTAAGCGGCGACCATGCACTGGTGTTCAGGTATTGGAAGCAACAAGGCCAAGACATTGACACCCATGACTGCTTGCATGGCCTGTCATCTGAGGTAGACAAGTTGGCTTTGTAACAAAAATTGGGAATAGGATACTGACCAACCTACCACTCATTCTGTGATCGGATCTTGTGTGGTAGCTGAGTATACATCGCTGACTCACCTGCCAGACCAAGTCAGACTGATAATTTGCCTGGTGTTCACAAAGTCACCAGTTATATTAGGACCAGGTCATTTAAAGATAACGTCTATGCACCTACAGGCTGCCAACTGATATCACACGCTGTTTACTTCAAGATATTGTTTAAAATCCACAAGCATTTTACTTTTAATATATGCTCAATGGTAGCACATGGACGATGACAGGTCTTCAGGTCTAAAACACATCATAAACCTTGTTGCAAGGTGACGAACCTTGTTGATGGGTATAGGGTATTAGAAACATAATCTCATTTGTTATTTCTATTAATTAGGACAAAATAGCTGCATGTGACTGTTATCCATACATGGTACTTTTATTACGCAGTCAAGTTAGGTCAAATGGTAATGCACTCGCTTGCGGTGCGGAAGGTTATGAGTTCAATCCCCGCCAGTGCCAAAAATTGAGTTTCCATGAAATTCCCTTGGACATAACACTTTTATTTCTGATATGGATTTACATTCAGTGTTGTGGGATGGTTTTACACACTGGCTTTTACTTTTGTTGAAAAATTGATCTCGTATTTTTTGGTAACTCCCGAGTGTAAATGGTTCTACATACCTGTTTTAATCAGATATCTTCATGGCAATAACTGAACATATAACCATTCAAACACTAACTGTAGGCTGTAGGTGTAATCAAAAATATAAAATAAGGGCAAAGATTAACAAGATAAAACAAAAACGAAGTAACCAGAAAGGTATACAGAAAACTATAAAATATCAGAAAATTATAACATCAAGAATGGCGGCGAAGCTCTTAAGGATGTGAAAATTTACTCGGCAAAGCTTCACATTGTGAAGATAGAACATTTCAGTTTTCACATTATGTGAATATTTACATGATTACACTCATAAACATTTATTATTTGTATAATACATAATGGCTTCAAATAAAAATGAGTATTCAAGAGAATGCCAGACATGGCTATAATTATGATATATAATAATTTATCAAATTGGGATTACAAGTTTTTGCTCAGATATGAAAACCAAGAGGATAAAAAATGTAATATAAAAATCTTTTACTGCGCTTGCTATGTGAGCAGTAGGCCAAATATGAAATACTTGAATTCGAGATACTATATTATGTACACACACACACACACCTAGTTTTATTATTGCTGAAAATAAATTTGGGGAATTTCATGAATAGAAATAAATTGCCAACTCATTTTTTGCACTTTAACCTGTGTGTGAATTGTACATGCACTAAACAGGTGTTCCAACTTGTCAAGCATAAATAGTAAATAAACCTTGCTTGATAGACCATTATATGGCTAAAAATATATGACTTTGTATGCATTTACATAATAGGCCATTAAGTTTACAAAAAAAAAGATTTTAGAATGGGTCTTACTACTACTTGTGTTAAAATCAGTGAATATAAAAAGAAATGCATTTAAAATGGGTTTGCTCTCAGTCAGCAATTATTCAAAAATATTAAAGGAACCAGCCTAAATTCCACATAGAATTAAAAACCAAAGAAAATGCTCTAATTATGAGAGAATATTTTTATATCATTGAGTGATGATGGTATGACTATGTCTGGACAGTGTTTTCTACAGTACATCCTAAATTTGTACCTCATATAAATTTACCAGTTAATTATCAATCAAATCTTCTACTGGCAATTTTTAATATATATTAATAACTGCTTTTACTTGACGAGAGCGAAATTGTACAATAATAATGCACAAGGTTTGCTAGTCGAAAATGAAATATGGTGCCAGTCCGAATACATATATTTTCCTATACCCGAGGGATCGTCAGTAAAAATTTATAAAAGTTTTTATAAAAGGATTCAAATTTGAAAAAAAAAAGGTTCATAAATCCGAATTCAAAATAGGGTTCACTAGTACGAAAAATAATCATGACCGCTAGCTATAGTCCAAAGGTTCACTTGTCCAAAATAAAATTTAGGTTCACAAATCTGAAATGAAATAAAGTTTACCAGTCTGCAATTGAAATAAGGTCTGCTAGTCTTGAATGAATGTTATGAATGAATGTCTGCTAGTTTGTAAATGTAATTTTTTGTATAAAGTACATTCATTATCCACTCCATAGACTGGCGAATCTGATTTCATTTACGTACAGACAAACCTTATGATTAAATCCTTCTTAATTCTGGACTAGATAGCAGATCTTATTTCATTTTTTGACGAGTGAACCTTTTTTTTGGGGGGGGGGGGCGGACAAGCAAACCCCATTTCATTTTGGGGCTACCTCCAGACTGATCGTCTTTATTCATTACTTTAACATTACCACATAATTGAGGAAAATCCTTTTACCTGAAATGCTATACTGCAAGCACACCCTTCAATCTGGTAAATGTAACTATCATCAATTCGGGATTTTCCAGACTTTAAAAATAAAAGTGAATCACAATCTGGTGATTGGTCTTATAATCTGTATAGAGAAAAGAGAAGGGAATATAATTGAAGAAATTAAAAAAAAAAAAACCACAATACAAATATTGCATTAAAATTTTGATAAAATCAAATCATATAGGCCTTATAAAGTTAAATCTACAATAATTCATCTATAGTAAAAATTTAATGGACAAATAAATCAACATATTTTTCCACAAAAAATTAGGAATTGAAACAACTTCCAAAAACTAGTCATATATAAACAAAAAGGAAAGAAAATCATATGTAGTAAATGGATTTGTAAATATCACAACTTAGAAATGTAAATAAGTATTTTGTTTGTCGTTTTAGATCTGATATATTTAGTATTTTAAATAATTGCTTCTTTTTTGTTTCATGGCTGATTTTTAACAGAGCTTGCTTGATGTGCTATTAATCTAGAAAATTTTGTGTTCATTTTTCAATTACTCATTTTTCATTTTCATGTAACACACAGCTGTGTACATGTACATGTGTAAAACCATGGATTCTATTACATCCATCGTAAAACATGGCTATCAATTTAAATATCAAAATTTCATGGTTATCGGTTTCCAAAGAACCTGATTGAATTTTCAAGGTGATCCCTACAAGAATCTTGCCTTTGAACTTGACACCCTACTTGACACAGCCAAACCTAGACAATAAACACAGCACTGGCATCATTCATATGCTAATTTAGTTTCATTCTGTTGTCTGGAAGAAAAATCCTGGTAACATAGATGCAACAAGTACTAGCTAGCTATACGGTACATGCACTATGTATAATAATGGCAGTTGAGTCATGTATTACTACACACACACTATGTGTGTGCTGACTGAATCCACTTTTTGGTTAAATTATATTTAGCATGATATAGAAATTAAAATTTCCCAAATCCAAATATATGAAATATTGATCTATAAACAGAAGCAAAATAAGAATTGGACAAATTGATATTGATTATATAAAATAAAACTGATAACATTGAAATAAAAAAGGCCCAGCAATAAGAGCATATTTTAGAAAAACATGTATGGTAATGGGTTTCATGTCATACTGTTTTCAACAGTGCCATTATTTTTTGTATCAGATATTGTTTTTTGCAACTTTATGGAGTATTTAGTAGATCTATCTATATTGAATTGCTTTCAAACATGCAATTATTTAAATGATAAGCAATCTACTGCTTCCTATGGTTTTCTTATCTTGAATTTAACTAACGTAAACTAGTAATATTCAGGCAATTATTTAATTAACCTGAGTAAACTTTGGCTGTTAGAAAATCAGGTGACAATTATGCTCTAGAATTTGTTCAATTGACTTTGATTTACCTTTTATCAGGATTTGAGTTTGATCGAAAATCCATTTGTTCCAAATTTGGTGAAAATAAAATGCATTGTGGAAAAGTTGATTTAAATTATTCTGTTTTAAACATTTTCTTTATATTTGATGTATAGAATTTGAGGGGTTCATTATCAAACCTGTAAAAATAGTCATAACAATTCCTAGAATGAATCAGGAAGTCAAAAATAAGTTATACCTAGAGTCTTTTATAAAAAAATAAAATAAAGCATATCCAGAGATGCCACTTAGTATCACTAAAAAATCCTCAAAATGTGTATATTTTGGCAAAAAAGCTGAAAAAAGGGCTGAATATATATAAAAACCGGTAAATTTGGAGGTTTAAAAAATCCTGAAATCAGGAAAAATCCTGAAAAGTGGCATCTCTGATATCAAATTGAGCCCTTTTCCTTGAAACAGTTTTGTTTAACACTTATTTTGTCCAAAATGAGTAGCTTTGACCTTACAGTGTTAAGAGTGCATGTTATTCCTACACTCGGCATTAAATACATGTTGAAATCGTCAATGCTCATGCATGAACAATTGTAGCTAGACCACCAAACAAAATTTTAAAAATGATGTTATTTGATTTTCTTCACAATTATAATCTAATCATCCGCATCCATAACTTCTTTTACTTGACACTTATGCACCTATCACTTGTAATTCCGGCCCGTGTGTACCCGGGCACTAGCGGGGAACTCGTCATGCTCGTGCGGGGAAGTTGTGCATGCTGATGTCCCCGCCAGGAGGGGAACGCGTGCGAGGATGCGGCAGTGGCTCGATGGTGACCATTTAGGCGGGGAATTTGACCGGGACGTAAATCTATGAAATTTGAGCCCTTTCCCTGTGGTATGGGGCCGGGACTTCGTCGGTGACTCAGATTTGAGGATGCCCCGCCCTACGGGGAAGTCGGCGGAGTGTTAGGCGGGGACTCGTCAAATTGTGATGAACGAGCTCGGGCGCATTCCCCGCTAGCGCCCGGGTACCCGGAGTTACAAGTGATAGGTGCATTATGATACTGGACACATAATGCACCTTTTGATGAAGTTGTATTTGTCCAACTCATTCGGTTCTACCTCATGAGCGGGGACAACTCTTAACTTCAGCACACAACTGGTGCATTATTTTGTTTTGCACAATGTAACTCAAGTTCACAGATATTAATCTTTATCCA
Organism: Ophiothrix spiculata; assembly: GCA_000969725.1. NCBI lineage: Eukaryota > Metazoa > Echinodermata > Ophiuroidea > Amphilepidida > Ophiotrichidae > Ophiothrix > Ophiothrix spiculata. The sequence goes on from JXSR01S029592.1 coordinate 30,551, forward strand.
TTAGTGTACATGATTTCTGTAATCTCATTGGACAAACATATTTAAAACAAAACTTGTATTCATTGTTTTCAGGAATAAAGATATAACCAAGCCCGGAATATATCCCGTATACCGTGACTTTTATACACAAACCCTTTACTGCTAGTTATCTATTGAACTGATAATGTGTTTATGCGTTGTTTAAGCTGCTGCGGGAAGAGTGTATTGCATATATGTAACGCAGTGTATATGCAGTGGTCTCAATGTGTGCGTACGCGCACAAATCAATATGCTCATATCCAGCCAGGTGCGCGGCACGGTTATAAAGTTAGACTTTTTAAGAAGTCTCATTTTCAAGGCTATTACAACTATTAAATATTGTTTTTGATGGTAAGTTTACACTGTAAAGTAAAAAGCACTCATTTTGGAACTGGCACTCGTTTTAAAACTCAAAAACCACTTGTTTTAGCACTCGTTTTCCAAAACAAGTAGGGGCCTTCTAAAACAAGTGGTAAAATGAGTACCAAAACGAGTGCTTTTTACTTTACAGTGTTACCAATGAGATTACAAAAAACATACGATTCAAAGGATAAATTTGTTGCCCCCTGCTTGTTCTTACAAAATATGGTAATATATCTAGGGTCTGGTGCCATACATGTATTAGTCAATACTTTTTTTTTTGGGGGGTTGGTGGAGCAAAGCTTGCAAATTGGGTGGGGGGCAAATGTCTCCCTCCTTGGCGCCTCCAGTGATTGTAGGGGTTGGGTGCTTCTCACGTGGTTGTTTTGAAAAAAAAAGACAAAATCAGCTCAAAAATATTGACTAATTTAAGGACCGCACTGGCTTTAGGATGAACTATGGTTCAAAGATGGCAAAGAGTTTCGGTTGGGGGGGGGGGATTGAACAAGTTTGGGGTTAGTAGGGGGGACAGGGAGTCCTCTTCCATGTGAGACCCCCCCAAAAAAAAAAAAAAAACTTTGTTTTTCCCGCTTTTGGTGGGGTAGGCGTGGGCCCGGACCCTGGGTGGATATTCCGGGGAGGGGTCCCTTTAATGGTTGGAGCTGGGGAATATCGGGAGGCAATCCATCTACCCCACTTTTCAATTATGAAAGCAAATTTATGCATCTAAGTGGTGGGGATCG
>JXSR01S029593.1:0-11567 GCA_000969725.1 Ophiothrix spiculata
TTGTATTCTCCATTATACAAGTTTTTAGAATGTGTACCCAACCGTTTTAATGAAAAGATGATTTACCTAACATAGCCTGTGTGATTACAATTTCTAAAAGAACCAAGAATTGTTGTAAATCAATAGCTGCCCTATTCTTCAAAAACATTTTTACATGCATTTACTTTATATCTAACAGTAGTAAACATTAATTGTGAAACAAAAGGCAGCTAATTGAATTTATCTTTATTTTGTATTTTCATTCAAGGATGTGCCCCTCAAATTAAACCTTGTTACCTCTTCTCCAGCGAACTTAGTCCGGAGATGTCTGGAATCTACTTTAACTAGCGGGTTAGCGTAGCGGTAATTTCCTCGCTTTGCACCACTGAGTCCCGGGTTCGATTCCCGGTCCCGGCGCTGTATGTGCATTTGGTTTTCAGTCCATGCTCGCTTCCTCAGGTTCTTCTCCGGGTACTCCGGTCTTCCTCCTGCATTCAAAAATGATTTAATTAAAGAAAGATCTTTGACCCCAATGGAAATAAGCTTCATTAGAGGCTTTCTTGGGTTATCCTTGGCGTTAAGCCTAAAGAATTCTTTCTTTCTTTCTTTCTATCAGTGAGAGTGACTGCTACTACTAAACCACTGTTTCTATAGCTTCTCTAAATGATTTATCCTCTTTTAATTTTCCCGAAATTTCATTGTTAAATTATCTTTCCATCACGACAATAATAAGTATGCAACTATGATATAATGATAATGAACTGATGGTAATATATATTTAATATGACTATACAATGAAATGTTTCAAAACATGTAAAGAATATAATCAAAAATGTTTATTTAAGTGAAAAAAAAAATCAAACGGATATCATTTATTAAAATCCAGATAACCTGCAAAGCTTTAAAGTTTGCCCCACTGTGATCAATTAACATAATTGAAACTCATGTTGACCGGCAAAGACAAAATCTATACAAAACAGGGACACCACAAGTTAAGATAATTTAATCTGAAGCTTGAATCAAGTAAATACAGATATTGTGGGTTGGAGCTCCGGGCTGGGCGGTTTTCGTCTCCTTGTTTCCTTGAGCAAGAAACTTAACTCTACTTGCTCCGAGGTCGGACAGTCACGTAAAGTCGTGGGTCCCCTGTACGAATAGACTCCTTCATGGGGTATGCATGATATGCAAGTACTTGTATCATTTAATGATTGATTGATTGATTGATTGATTGAATGCACTTTCAGCTAAACAAACAAACAAACAAACAAACAAACAACAACACCAACAATAATACAAACAACACCACCAAACCATTTAGGTTTCCGCCGTCAAATATTATATTTTTCAAATTTTAACGTCCTTGTTTCATTTTCATTTTTTTTTTTGAAAGTTGATGCTTAAAGGGCATCTCAAAATAAGGAAAAACAACGATACCACCAAATAATCAACTAAAACAACTGAAGAGTCGGGTAAGCGTGCAGAACAAACGTTCTCTGCGCTTTGACAGAATAATAGCTTACCAAAAGCTCACTTCCTGAGTGAGCTTTTTCATAAACAAAAGGTGTGTTTTAATAGTATAAAAGCCAAAGGCAAATCTTTTATAAACTTTTAATGTTAAAGAATGTGCTGACAGAACTGTCTTAAAACAGGTAAAATTTTCCAGATATTACACCTCCAAATGATAAGATTTAACATTGGAAAAATATACACTTTTTTCCATGTTTTCAAAATTGGATTTTCCAATCAATCTTAAATATTAATAAGATTTATTACATTGAATAAAGGATGCTGTCAAAAATATAGTGAGTTAACTGTTATAAGCTTGTATATCTAGCAACTTGTGTAATGCAAGGACTGTCTTACCTCAATCAACAATGTCTGATCAAGATTGAACAAGTTCAAATTAGGGACCGTTCACAAACTCTAGTAGGGGAGGGGGGGCTGATGCAATAAAAAAATATCGTGAAAAACTTTCGGGACCCCTCTTTTCGATCTTAACAAATTTAAGGGACCCCCTTTTCGACAAGAATTAGTGGCCAACCCCATAGAAAAGCATGCAAACTTAATTTTTACCGGAAACAATTTGGTACTTGTTTTCAAGCGCCCCCCCCCCCTTTTTTTGTATCAGAGAAGTGTTTGTGAATGGTCCCTTACTAAACATTCTTATAAAAGTTTGGACAATAACGCTGCCTCAAGATCATTCTTGCCATATATATGTGGCCAAATATGTCGCGTCAATTCTGCTGTCTTCCTCAGTGGATTGTGGTGATGGAGCTGATCCAGTCGGAAGACGTTTTGAGACGTCATCGGCAGATGACGTCCTCACTTAGATTGTACTATTCCCCGTAACAGCTCCCCAATATCGCCCGGGTCGACGAGGCAATTGAGATTAAATGTCTTGCCCAATGACTAAACCCGTTATCCTGCACTGTTCTGCTAGACCACACGAGTTCTCAATTACTAACAGTACTCCCAAACTCAGACGATCCATCAACCCTTGAAACTCTTGAAAGTTTTTAATGTAACTGTACCAAAAAAATTAACCATTGCAACTGGCATTCGCCGATATGTTAAGTTTACTTATGGAATTGGGTAAGATATCGTTGTGTTGGTCATATACTCGACTACTCGTACACTGAATGCAGCGCCTTAGGATTGAGCACTCGCACGGGGGACAGAGGCGTAACATAACGTCTGTCTGTTACAGTAACAGGTGAAGTTTCTGTGATATGAAAACAACGAAGTAAGACTTGAGGCTCAGACCCAGAACCTCTATATTATGTATTATGCTCTAACCGCTCGGCTACACACACCCCTCTTAAAATGACGGGATTTAGAAAATCATTCAATGATAATTGGCATCCTGTAACCGAAGAACTTGACTTATTGTTATGCATATAATGTTAACGAGCCGTAAAAGAAGGAAATCTCACTTTAAATTCTTTGGCTGCCATATGACAAAATAAAACCGTATATCAGTGGCAATCAGATTAGTTTTATTGCAGTTAGCTCATTTTTGAATTATCTATACGCAATATAAGTATATAAAGGTGCAATAGAAAACTTCAGAATTTTATCTACAGGTTATTTACACTCTTTATGTTCGGTAATTACTATCAAGTGCCAAATAGTGAGAGAATTTTGATTAAAAACGTTTAAAAACATGAAAAAAGAATAATTCTGTTTTGCATGTTGATCTTGGGTATAAGGCTGTTCTCTAAAAGTGTATTTATTGATGTAATAAGTCAGGAAATACATTAAGTTACATTGCTAAAAGATTTCTTTACTTCATAGATTACATTTAATGTAAAGAAATGTCAATGTTCCATTTCAAGTGTAGGGGGCAGTATTTTTCGTTGTCAACAACGATAATCAATAATGAAAGTAAATCCAAATATTTTGAAATAAGGACTGAAATTGACAATGAAACTTCGGATGCTTCCATTATTACCCGCTAACAGTTCAAATGATGAAAAAACCCGCAATTTCTGGAAAAAAGTTAGGGGGTTATGCTTAATTAACTTGTTTAGCTAACTGTTCAAATTACAAACATTATGACAAATAACGAAAATAAAATAAAAATGACATTTTCTTTAACATGTTTATATACTAAGTATTATATAACCTAATCAAAGTATTGTACGTATTTCGCTTTATCGACCGAGCGTCACCTATACTGTTAATTAAGCAATTGTTTTAAAGAATGTCGATTCTTAAGTTAAATAAATATCAAACATTCTATCCAAATTGAGACTGTATTTACTCATTATTGTCTGCAAATAGAATTATTCGTCGTTTGTATTACACTGCATTTAAGGGTAAATGACCTTCATCTGTTGAGGAAATATGAATCCTATCTATTTTAAATCATGAAAAGATAAATAGTTTCCACTGCATCCACGGGGACTCGAACCATGGATTATGGCAGGGGTCGATCATGCATTACGAACCGAGGAGAATCCAGGAGAATTTGGATCAAAATTGATCCGGAAAAGGGTAAGCTCATATTTGATACTTTATCGGATCAATTTGATCCTTTCTTTTTAAGAGTGTAGTTAAGACGCATGTATAAACTAGAGACTATTCTATGTGTACACTAAAAAATTGCGGTATTCTAATAAGTGTAAGTAGGTAAAACCTTGCAGTAAAAATGACGTTCAGCCGAGCTATACGATTTAATTTGTCCGTATCAATATTTGTTGCTTTATTTACTTTCCAGATAAATGAAATGTCAATGTTGTTTATTTTCATTGCGTTTCTCAGTTTGTTACCCCATTTGAAGCCTTGCCCTAATGTCAACATTTGTTTGTCTCCGTCATTATCTCATAGCGATCCGTCAATATATCAATAGATTAGACAAGTTGTGCAAGGACATTCGCGTTTAACTCGTTTTAAGAGTATTCTCACAGTTGTTTACGACTGAGGGATAACGATTTTTTTTTATAGTAAAATATAAACAAATTGTTTGCACCTGTTTTGCGTACCGTTCTCAAATTTCAATGCGCACTGAGTGCACATCAAAAATTGATCTTTAAAAAAGCTAGCTTAAAATCGGTCTAGATATAACCACTGACTTTGTTTTATTTCTATCATTCATGCTTTTATTTCAAACTACATATACTAACATTTGCAGTATAGGGTATCAAAATCGACATGGTGCTCTGCAAGTCTCACAAAGGGTATCATATTTAACTTTTAATTCTCTAATAGGGTATCAAACTAAGAAAAAACGGTTGAATTAATGACGGTAGTGCCTTAAATTGCCAATAAAAGTACTTCAAATACCTAGAAACACTTCTTAAAAGAGGTCAAATGGTGTACAATAATTACATTTTACTTATGATTTCGTATAATATATAATTACTTCTTCACATTTGCGTACGGTCTCAATAGGGTATCCATTCGAACAGATATGGTAGATTTATTCTCAGATAGGGTATCATTTCACCAATTTTTGCCGCTTTTTGGTCTCACATAGGGTCACCTTCGGAACCTGCGTAACTCGGGTGCCAAAGTTACCCGTAAACAAATATCAGTTCCCCTTGGGTTTCTTTTTTGCCCACTTCGGTTTCCTCTTGCCCCCCCCCCCCCTGCCTATGAATTCGAAAACTCCTCATACTACCCTGTCATTCCCAGTCAGAGTAGCATAGTTACAAGCTTTATCTGATCTTTTCAAATCAAAAGGTTATAAATTGTGTTTCAGATACTTTATGCAGCTGTCCAGCCCGTACGAGCCGTAAATGCAAGAAACTTCATTATGCGCTACAGATGAAAATACATGTCAAGGTCGTAATTTGCCAAAATTGATTTTTTGACGATTCACAATTTTTGTGCTTACTACAAAATACCAGCAAAGCTACATTTCAAGAAAATGATAGGAAATGTGAAATAAATCTGTATATTTTTTAGACAAATCAACAGAAAATATAGGGCTTATTGTTCTTTGAACGCGTTTAACTCAGTTATATGTTTTACTCCCTGACCATAACTTGAGCTCTGGAAATCGTGTGAAGCTCATAAGGTGTCATCTTAATCCTTAAATCATGTCCTTCGCAAATAATTAAAAAGGTGGGAATGATAAGAGGTGGTATTTACGGCTGGCTTGGGATGGATGGTCACATACCGTATTACACTTGAATGGTTCACAAAGCTTTCTATTATAGAGAATCTAGACGCAGATGTTCTAAACTCAAAATTCCGTATTATATCAAATCAAAGTCTGCACACCAACTCATGTAACCCTACTTCTATGAAATGACACATTGCTGATGGTGAACAGTCCAAATGTCATACGCTATTATATTGCTTATTCCTTGAGGCACGATTGTGCAGTTTTTGCGAGACGCAGATGTTATAAACCGATATCAACTTAAGCAAGTATATCAACAAGATATTGACACATTATAACCGCAAATGTACAGTTCTGATTACAGGTTAATGTCCTTGTTGATGTGTGGTTGTGCTGGAAATGTTTTTTTTTTTCTATTTGAAGAAAACATCACACGAAAATACTTTCATTGCTACAGCACTTTTCCATGAGCCAGACGGAGGAATGTCATGTTTGCCGCAAGTTTTTGCCCAATGCACATGCCAGAAAAGCACAATATTTGCCACATGTAAAAGTTTCTAAAATAGTAATAAACCTTTGATAATGATTTTGCTTACAGGAACAGGTTCAAACTGTGTTAACAGACCATTTTGAAAGACAGAATGAATCGATTTTGTTTAAATTTTAACAAATTATAGGACTAACAATTCTTCTTATATTACAAGCAATATCGTTCAAATATGTTGAGGTGATTTTTTTTTTACATTAACATTTAATTTTTAAAAAGTTGATGCAATATAGTTCAATAGAGCCAACACGGTTCTAAGCTACTATTCTACTTTAAATATTTTCGACAATTGCTGTCATCATCAGGTTTACATCTGAAACAAAGCAAAACCAATATAAAGGGTTTTGAATATCAAACAGATAGATTTTACAACGATTACAACTAAACTAAGGCTACATTAAGGATGAACATGATAAAACAAAAGAGTTCATGCAATACTTCCGTAATTTGCACTATACGAAATCTTTTATAATCACAGTAGTTTTAACAATGTGATAGATAATGGATTGCGCTCGTCGTGTATTCGTTAGAAGTACGTTCAACACGTTATCCACACGGGTTTTTTCGTTATGTATATATACCGTATTTAGATTCGTTATCAAAACGGTTGTTGTTCTCTTTTGCACACGTTCAGTATATGAAACTTTTGTACGTTATTAGTACGTTTTGGTTCTATATGTGATGTGTGATTAAGCTTTTATTTATGCTTTTGTTTAGTCCTTCAAGAAGGACCAGGGCTGCGATACGAAGCCGTGCAGCGAAGGCGTCACGTTTTGTTTTTGTATTCGACCCCACGCGTCACGCACGTGATCCTTCTTGAATGCACCATAAACAGAACTTAAACTGGTTTCAGAGTTGCCTGACGTGTGGTCGCACGACAAATATGACGTCAACAATTTCAAGTGCGAAAACTCGACCCTGTCGTATTTGGAAAAATTTTCGGCAAGCACGACAAGCCGAAATAGCAATTACCCTCTCGTGGGGGGTAATTGATTTGGAATAAATTCGACTTTTCTTGCGACAGACATTGCGGCAATATGCAAAATGGGTTGTGCTACATTACAACAACTCAGAACTGCAAATGCTTGGTCGTCTGCCGCAACATTGTCTGTCGCAACGACAGCTACTCTGAAACCACCTATAACATATCAGAAACCAATAATGGCTCTATGTAGATCAAAATTAGTGTTTATATTGTAAGAACTGCCACTAAAGTAGATAGTGTCTGTCAGCACATATTGAGATAAAACGATTCCCGCCTTTAGGTTTATACTGTAAAAACAGACTCACTGATCATAAGTATGTAGAACGAGGAAATGAGCTTCTGGGACTCTTATGATTCCTGAACTAGACAAATAGTAGTTTTCCTGTCGAAATAAGCTGATTAAACAACAGCAAAGGTAAAAGTATGATATTCTACATCATTCAACGATTACCTGCAATTGATTGCACATGACCACTGACTGATATTACCACGTGTATCAAAAAAAAATGTGCACGGATTAAAACTAATCTTGACCTTGAAAAACGCAACAAATCATAAATAAAAAAGATATGACCAATTTTGTAAGTACGTCTCTTTTTCTTCCATTCCAATGGGATTTACACAGTTAAGCAAGATATTACATATCACAATTACGGGTTATGGCTTTATGATCTGAAAGAGACGTACTCACAAATATGGTCATATCTTTTTTATTTTTCATCCGATTTCTATCATTTTTTCTGCATTTGAAAGCTTAATAAATCTGCTTTATTACAATAACAAAAAATGTATGAATTGCTGCTTAAATCAAGATCAAAATCAGTTTTAATCCGTGCACAATTTTTTTGATACACGTGGTATACCTCACAGCATGGGAGTCTAACACCAATGTGGTCAAGTGGCTTCATGTACAAAACATTGGAGCAATTTTTACCACCCTTCCAAAAGTAGCAAACAGATTCAAATATGCCGTACCTTTTTTATGGTTAAGGCTACAGTCCTAAATGGGTCCCGCTTGACTGAACGCCATCTTTACTGCAAGTTTTTTCCTACTTACACATATCAGAATATCACACTTTTGCATACATATGGAATAGAGTCTCTAGTTTATACATGAATCTTTACTAGTGATTTCACGTCCATTATCAAGGTCAAAATGACGTCAACAGACTTCTTCGAAAAGTTGACGCCTTTTCGCCGAAACCTCATATAATTTCATGATGTTTGAACCATTCATTGTTTTTCAAATTTTGACAGATTGAAGGCTTGATACTTCTTATTGAATTACAAATAATATTTTATAAATATGTGGTGTTGATTTTGAATGATAATGTAACAAACCCCTTTATTTAACATTTTGGAGGATGCTTTGAAAATTGTTTTGCCTATAAAATCTCGACCGAATGTTTTTTTTTTCTTTTCTGAATTTTAAGTTCAATTATGTTACGTGTTTTTCAATTTGAAGAAGCATTTTCAAACTCTTTGCAGCAATACCGTATCAAATACAATTAATTCTGATCGTGAAACATGAAAGTGAGTCATATGTATCCATGGTATGAAAGCACACTGCCTGGACGTTTCATTGAATATTGGTGTGGAGGAAATAGATCAAAAATGAAATAGAATTGATGATTTCTGTCGCAACTGTTACCTTTATCTCTCTCAAAATTTGTTGTAGTGATGAACATTTCTCTCACTATTTGGCACTTGATAGTAATTACCGAACATAAAGAGTGTAAATCACCTGTAGATAAAATTCTGAAGTTTTCTATTGCACTTTTATATACTTATACGCAAACATTGGTATCAACACATGTTGTCTGGTATATCAATCGGTTTTGTTTCTTGCAAAATATTATTCTTTCATGCATCTATTTCTCAAACCCCACAAATGTTTCTAAACTTTGCGCCATATTTGAGCAATTTTCACATAAATATTTGCGCGAAGGTCAACATTTTTGTATAAACTTGACTCCAAAGTGGTGATCATTTAAAAGACAACGAAACTGAATTCAATTTTCTCCCAAAAGTTGCGACTTCAATTTACTTAGGCAATTAAAAAATCATAACCAGAAAAATTGCAGCATACGAACGTCCTCTTCAATCAACCATATATGGTTTTGATTTTTTTCCACAGTTTCGGGAGATTTTGGAATCAGATTTATTCAATCGGTTAAAATTTTGTACTTCGTTTTATTTATGTATTGCATTACTTAAAAAGTGTATTTTTTTCCCAGAGAGACAGAATCTTGCTAGAAGACGTATCCAAGCAAATCTTATTTGATTCAACATGTTTTATTTATTCAATTCAATATTTTTTGATTAATACAGAAATGAAGGGTACTGTAATCAGATGATCAGAAGAAGACGAGTAATATTTGTAGGTTTAGTTAGGATTATCTTAGAAATCTATCAAGCGTACTAACCCGCTCACAAATAATTACGTTATATCAAAGTGAATTTTGTTACTTCGTAAGTTACAATCTTTGGTTTAGACACAGAATACACTAATTTGAAATGTGTCGAAACATATTGAGTCTTGCACTTGTAAAATTAATACATTCCTCATATGACAGGTTATAGAAAAAAGTGATTTGTTTTTGCAACACCTTAAAGTGACATGAAATTATTACATTTTTGAATTCATAACTATTCTTAAAATTTCTTTACTCACGCTTTATACTTCTACCAAACTTGAGATACATTTGACATATTGAGCATCCAAGTAACATTGAGATCCAATGCAATTAAACGCGAATGTCCTTGCACAACTTGTCCAATGTATTGATATATTGACGGATCGCTGAGGCTTCAAATGGGGTAAAAAAACCAATAAACCCCATGAAAATAAACGACATTGACATTTCTCGTTTGTTGACTACGCTTGTATAATTGAAGTAAACCCTTTAACATAGTCTTTAAATTCCTAAACTATTAAAGGCCTCATACTCCTACTAAACTTGACATATTGAGTATCCAGGTATTGAGATCCAATGCAATTAAACGCGGGTGTCCTTGCACGACTTGTCCAATCTATTGATATATTGACGGATCGCTTCGAGATAATGACGGAGACAAACAAATGTTGACATGAGAGGAAGGCTTCAAATGGGGTAACAAACTAAGAAACCCAATGGAAATAAACAACATTGACATTTCTCGTTTGTTGACTACTCTTGTATAATTGCATTAAACCCTTTAGAATAGTCTAGTAACATTGAGATCCAATACAATTAAACGCGAGTGTCCTTGCACAACTTGTCCAATGTATTGATTTATTGACGGATAGCTTTGAGATAATCTGATACTGACAGAGCCAAACAAATGATGACATTAGGGGAAGGTTTCAAATGGGCTTACAAATTGAGAAAACCCCATGAAAATGAACGACATTGACATTTCTTGTTTGTTGAATTAAACCCTTTAAAATAGTCTTTATGATTATTCCACTACTATTAAAAGCCTCATACTCCTACTAAACTTGACATATTGAGCTTCCAAGTAACATTGCGATCCAATGCAATTAAACGCGAATGTCCTTGCACAACTTGTCTAATCTATTGATATATTGACGGATCGCTTTGAGATAATGACGGAGACAAACAAATGTTGACATTAGAGGAAGGCTTCAAATTGGGTAACAAACTGAGAAACGCAATGAAAATAAACGCCATTGACATTTCATTTATCTTGAAAGTAAATAAAGCAAAAAATATTGATACGGACAAATTAAGGCTACAGTCCTTAAATCGTATAGCTCGGCTGAACGTCATTTTTACTGCAAGGTTTTACCTACTTACACTTATTAGAATATCGCAATTTTTTAGCGTACACATAGAATAGTCTATAGTTTATACATGCGTCTTAACTAGTGATTTCACGTCCATTATCAAGGTCAAAATGAGCTGACAATTGCCTGTTTTTCGTATCTATATACATTATCTACGTTTTGTCTGAGATAAGCATTCGCATAGTTTACTAACAAATTGAGCATTCCAGTGAGTCAAAAAATGCAATTTTTATGTAAACAAAAGAAAAATATGGCATTCTAATGTTTATGTTTTAGATTTCATTTCACGATCTCAACGCTGACTGGATAGCTCAGCGGTAGATCCCTCGCTTCATTTTGCATGATCGACCCCTGCCATAATCCATGGTTCGAGTCCCCGTGGATGCAGTGGAAACTATTTATCTTTTCATGATTAAAAATAGATAGGATTCATATTTCCTGAACAGATGCAGGTCATTTACCCTTAAGTGCAGTGTAATACAAACGACGAATAATTCTATTTGCAGACAATAATGAGTATTAAATATAGTCTCAAATTGGATAGAATGTTTGATATTTGGTGGCATTTCATTAGGTGGGTATGCTAAAAAGGTGGTGTTGTTACATTTTTTCGTGGGTTCTCGAACTTAATTTGATGTAAATTCACTATTCCTTGGCCTATTGACTTGTTTAATGTCTCATGTGAAAGCTTACACTT
>JXSR01S029594.1:0-17306 GCA_000969725.1 Ophiothrix spiculata
AACCCCTGGTAACATTCTAAACCTGTGCAATATATGGGTTAAATATGCAACATTAAGTATGTTCTCGTAACTTTAAACACCTTATCTTAAACATTAGCCAGGTATATTCAATCACCTGACGTAACTCATACCACACTCCTGTCATATCACTTTTCACACTAAGAATGCTAAAGTGAGACAGCGATGCGAAAGTAGAGGTTGATATATGGCAAACTATATTTAGAGAGGGAAACCTGCATAATTAGAAGATCCCACATTTTAAATTTTAAAGATATATATACGAGACAGCAATCTTGCAAGTTTAAACTAACAGAACTATGATTGTTTCCTATTTTGGACACAGAATATTTATATAATTACGTGTCCCTAGATTTAAATTTCCAAGACATGAGTAAACAAAATATCTAAATAGGTATCAATCATGGCACCAGTAGTTTAAATATAAAGAGTATTATTCTATTACCTTGTGTGCCTTAAAAAATAAAATTTAGAGCACAATATTCAAAATAGGTGAGCACTAACGTATGCAAATTTCTACCAGCGTTAGTCCTAGCATGGCGCAATCTCGTATCTAAGCCAAATTTTTTGAGAGTGCAAATAATCCCATTTCCTATCAGTTCTTTAACCCTATTTAACCCGCCCCAAAATAACATGAATTGTGTGCACTGGGTAGACTCGTTTGTAATGGTATTGGAAGTGGCACATCACTGGATAGCTTGGACATTCAGCTTCCTGAAAATGAGGATGCATTATCAAGTATGCAAATCATATGCAAATTAGCTCATGAATAATTAATGAGCTTCTTGTTTAAAACTAATTTTTCATAAATCTAAGTCAGTATTTTGGCTACTTATGTTCAAAAAGTATATATTTTAGGTTCTATTGAGGGCGCCGGCATAATTATCTCTTCAAATCAAAAGAAATTATTTTATTTGATAAACATTTCATAATTTTATAACAGTTTTTGTCCCAATTTTTGAGCTAAATTTTGGCCTAAAATTGGACAAAATCTCATGGTTTCAGGCCATTTAAGCCATTAAATCATGCTTTAAAGATAGAAAAATTTGGTAAAAAGAATGCATTTCTATTTGGGGGTCATAAATCAACCATTCTGAGCACTGTATTTGATTTCACATATCTAGATATTGTTGCTACAGCCTGAAAAAGCAATTTCGTGCCATATGGCACGAAATTCGGGGGGGTCACGTTAAATAGGGTTAATCTATGATAAAATCTAACATCCTTCCCAATGGCCCTCCATGTTTGGTTTTCATTGCAACTTTTAGTTAGTAAAGCAAAAAAATATTTGCAGATGTAAAATTTCATGAATGTCTTTCTTAACCCTCGTCCACCTAAGGTATTTTCTACTACATCGTCACCTGAGGGGGTGGTTACCATCCCCTCTCGTGAAAATGAAATTGAAGCGCCAAAAGTGTGGTTGTTTTATACCATAGTATAGGGTAGGGTCTCCTCTTTCTATTGATACTAAAATCATGAAAATCGGTCAAAGCGTAACATAATTATGACGTCATAAAGTACTTTAGGTTGGAAAATTTCGCCGAAATCTGATTTTCAGCGAAAATTGAAAAAAAAATCACAAATTCGCTATAAAAGTTCTAAATATCCTATTTTCATTGTGTTTTTTGCTAATGAATAAAGGAAATGGTAGGTCTAACATGTTCTGTAAGTTTAAGCTTGTTAGCATGTAGATATTTTTTTCAAAATGGCGACTTTTTATACCACCCCCTACCCACGGACTTTGACGGCTTACCCTACCTAAGGTGGTATCCCAGAGTTTTTTTCATCAAAATGACCACAAAGGATGTAAAAACAATTATTTAAATGCCCAGGGTCCCTTTGTTTTGCGTTTTGGAGCAATCGGCGACGATCCGTTAAGGGACCCCCCTTAGGTGGACAAGGGTTAAGTTGTATTTTAATTTCTTTAAAGGTGTATATTCTAAGCACTTACTGAAAATTTAACTTTCCAAAACTGAATTGGAGATTTTGATAACACAAAGAAAAAAAAGCTTATATTGTTCTCATTATTGCTGTAAATTTCACTATATTTATGTGTTTGGTTGAAGAGTTATAGTGAAAATAGTAGTAAACTACTGGACGATAATACCAAATTAAATGCCATATATTTCTATGGATCACTCTCAGCTACTATTTTGTCTGTACTACAACAGTAGCATCAATTTGACTCAAGGCATTATAATCCTTCATTTCAATATGGAAAAATCATATGCTTAAGTTGTCAAACAGTTTGCTATTAAATTCCATTTATATATTTCATATAAAGCAGTATTTCATTTTCAGAACAGCAAGTCTTAGTAAAATGCCTTGATAAAATATCTTGATTTACAGTGTGTATTCACCGTTTCTCATTGCCTAACGTAATTAGATTCATTAGGCAAGAAATAGCTTAAAGCTTTAAGTTTCAAGGATTACTAATTTCGATTTAACAGTATGCGCAGTCACTTTTTCTTGTGCAAAAACTAAAACTTAAAAAGTAATTAGATTCATTAGATTCAAACATATATGTGCCATAACATGCGCTTACTCCAAACATACAAGTCATTAACCCACACCCTCCCCATAGATTGTACAACCAATACATCCTCACAGATCAACTCTACTCAGTATTGACATAACCTAGCAACCACCAGTCATTTTATTTGCTAAGATATCAAAGCCCTTCTTGCATTTGATTTAATCTGTCCCACGTAATTACTGCAGACTTACTTATACAGGGGGTAATATACAATTTCAATGTAAAATCAGTTACTAAACATTTGGATAACTTTCAAAATTTGGTAAAGCAAATACTTCTATTCAAAGATCATTGAGGTGCATTTCAAGGGTCAAGCTTCAGCCAAACACCTTGTTCATAATACCTGTTTTGGATGATTTAAAATGATCCTGATCAGCCCGGAAATATTTCCTCTTTATTCTCAAAATGAGATGGTTCCTGGTGTTCACTGGTGTGGTATCCAAGCCCCGGTTTCTAACCCAGTTTTATGGAATGAGTTAAGGTATTATACAGGGTGTGCCAATAAAAACGCAAGATTTTTTGTGATTTTTTTCTGAGAGAATAAGGCAACATGTAATAAAAACAATTATCAAATGTTATTGTACATAATCTCAGCTTCAAGTAGCATTTTGTTTCGTAAAATTTGAGCGTTTAATTCTGAAGTTATTACAAATTCTGTGAAGCCCTTAAAAATTGGGTTGGTCCGATTTCTTGTTCTCAATTCCATGATAAATAACCAAAAGTAGGTGACAGTCAAAACATTAAATGACAAGTTACTTCATCTGCAGATGAAAACTTCTATCGCTTACTTGCATTTTTGTTTAGTTTTATATCAAAAGCGCCAAAAAGGATGTCAGAATAACTTTTACAATTACCAGAAATAATGATTTCAATTGTTTTCTATCCAAATATCATGTTCAAAGTTTCCCCAAGTCGGAATGTAAGTTCGTTTCTGATTATCTGGCATGATGTGGATCTTGATACGCAATGTAACTTTCCCCAAAAATTACAATTGCAGCTACTACCTCCGAGTCTCGCATTTTATCTATTCATTTTTATAATAAAAGGTTAATACGAAAGCCCTTGAATTTTTTGTTTTATTTTAGAGCTGACTGAAGTACCACAACTAAAACTAGCAAAGCTGAGATTGCTAAAACTAAACTTCATAACTGCTTAATAATTGCTTATAATTCTTTCTTCAAATCAATTATCTGTTTTGTTTTCAATGAAAATAATTGATCAATAATATCTTTGAGCCACAAATAATTGTAAAATTAATTTAGCGGGTTTAAATTTATAGGGGCTAATGTCTTGGATGCATACCATCCTATGTTAACATACTTCATCCGATGACCACAAATCGGACCAGATTGAAATTTGTGCTCCATTTTGAAAATGCTGTATCTCCGAACAGGAATATCCGAATTAGATGAAACAAAGGGCATAATGAAGGGGAGAAGGTCTATTTTAATATCATTAATGTTTTGATGAGAAAAATGGCCTGCTTATATTTTAAATATTTTTATTTTCAAATCTTGCGTTTTTATTGGCACACCCTGTAGATCAAGTAGCATGTATTCCAAATAGAGCCTTACCAGATTGCCTTGTTAATTCAGTTCAAGTACAAATTTATTCTCTAGTGCTGTTGGCAGTTTGACCTGATTAAAAAATCAAATAAGGATGATAACGTTGATATTTTGACATTTTATTACAAAAACAGAATTACTTACAGTTGCATTATTAAATTATTCCTTTTTAAAATGCACAATATTCTGCAAAGTTTGTCTTGTAAATTCACAAATACAAATCGTGCTGTTGGCAGTTTAACCTAAATAAAATAAGGTGTACAAAGTCAAAATTTGACATTTCAAGAAATAAAACTTTTTCAGATATTTAAAGAAAAAGAGAATATTTGAAAATTAATTCAATAATGAATTAAACATATTAGCTTCCTTGGTAGTTTTTGTTTCGTTTTGCCTTTTCTATGTTGACATAATGATTTGGAAATTTAAGGTATGATTTTGTTTTAAAAAAAGAACATTCTTCGATTAATTGTTTGACAAATATAAAAGACGATTTCTGTTTTCATTTTCTTTCATCCTTTTTTCATATATTTACAGCTCAGAGGTGGTTTTCAGGATATCCCACAATGCATTATTCTGATACACTGATATGTAATAGGCTATAATGGTTTTCTGGACAAGGGGCTATTAGGAATTTGAGAATTCCATTGAATAGTACTCATTCATATCTATCTAGGGATGTGTTTCTTTTCACAATAGCCCAGTGTTTACCCACATTGCTGACACCTCAAAAACATCAGCAACCTGTACATAAGTATAGGAGTTGAATTGGATTTGCAAGCATATTGTACAATCAGTGTATCAGAATAATGCATTGTGGGATATCCTGAAAACCACCTCTGTTTACAGCTATAACAATTTTCATAGAACCATGATTCTGTATGGCAATGAAAATCACAGATTAAGGAGCTATGCTGTATAGTAAAAGCTTAAAATATTCCATTAAGTCCATCAATACTTAGTTTGGACCAAGTGCACTTTGCCTTAACACCTACATTTTTGGCAAGTGTATAGGGTTTGTTTGAAGTAAATGTTAAGTTAGAGTTAGAGTGAAGTTTGAGTTAGGGTTTAGAGAAAAAAATAGGGACCTTGATAAAAAGTGTATTACATACTTTCCCTAATTTTATCCCATTTTATCACTGGAAAACAGTAGTATCAAAATTAAAATCAAAATACTGTTGTAACTAAAAACTCTTAAAACATTACTCAAAAAGCCCAAAGGTGTCTGGCTTTGTATGGTGAGGTATTTTATATGTCTTCACCTCACCTTATTAGATACCTCATTCAAGAAAGATGAACCGTCTTCAATATAAATTAAAGTTCAAATAAAAGCACGGAAGATTGTAATCCCATACAATATAAACAGCCTTTGGCTATGTCCAATTGCATTAAAAGCCTTGCGTATGTTCTTATAAAATGGGTCAGGGTGTGAAGTTGCTCTATCTGGTTGATAGCAATCAATCTTATTACAAGTAATATCATTTACACGACAACATGCTAGGTTATTCAAATAGCACAACAGTAACACTTGCTTGGATTTCATTCAGATTAGTTATAGTACATGGAAACTGGGGCCTATGGAGAGTGGCTTACAAGCTTGATAGGAGAGGTAGGAAAACTGTTTAAAAAGGTTGTGTCTCAAAGGATGAAAGGTGGCAACTGCCAATATGCCCTTGGTCTCTGTTTTCATAGCTTTTTGAAGAGGTTTAATCTCCTTCCAGCATTTTGTAGAGTTAGATATTAACTTCTTGACCTTGACTTATCAAATGATTACCAGGAGAAGGTAGCAGAGTCATTATGAAGGAGGTCTGGCAATCTCCTCACAACAATATTGTACTAGCTGGAGTCAGTCTTTATTACTTGATAAAAATAGCTACTACCATCAACACAGGTTCTGTTCTTCACCCCCTTTTAATTATGAGCTTGATTGTAATACAATACTGGAGTCATAATTCATGTTGTTATGTCCGTCACATGCTTTTGGTTTCTATAGATAACTTTAATATGCCTGATACAGCACATGCATCTATTATAACATGCAAAGACTGACAGCTTGGCCATTGTAATATTATGACCAACCACCAAGCCACTGATCAGAATAAATCTAAGACTGGCCTGGACTATGATATAGAATAAATCATAAAGAGCAATATTTTGGAGTCGATGAACTTGGTGATTTTATGCATGGTTTTAACATGTCTAGTCCAGACATGTATTGATTTAATGGCTTCTATTTCGGTCATGTCAATGAACTGTAGGTTCTGGGAATGAGAATCATTCAAATATAGTAACATGGAGTAACTTAGTAGGGCCCCTCTTCAGGATGGTCACAAACATAATGAAAGTTACATACAATTTTCTTGAACTTGAACAAGGGTTCAGTTTCTTTAAGGGTTGCACAATGGCATGAACAATCAAATGATCCTATCTGAACCAAACTATTCTTTATATCAAGGAAGTATATCCAATAATAGATGATTTGTATTTGCTAACTTGAGCGACTGGGATAAATCTAAAAGAAAAATTCAAATATGTTGCCGAAATGTTGGAAGGTCAAAGTACTCTTAACCTGTAAGAAGGGTAATGAAAACTATAAACATGCTCAAATTTAGGTAAAGCATGTAACACTCCGTGACATTTATGACATATTGAAAAAGATAGCCTAGTATTGTCATAAGTGATCTAGCCTTGCTTTACACACAGGGTCCACACTAAGTCACGTGAGGCCTGGAATTAAAGTATATCAAGCTACAAAAAAGTTATTCAGAAATATAAAATAACTTGAGTCAAGTCATTTATGATGTATAGAATATAATTTCTCTTCACATGCATCAATTTCTGCCCATGATTTGGCCTCTCTCATTGGGTCATCATTAATCTATAGCTTTATTATTATATCTATCTATGGTATGGTCTAGTCATGTTGTAAGGCCAAGAAAAACATTTTGTGTTGCGCTTTTGGGGAAAATTTAGGGATTTTTTTAACTTTTCCAGAAGGAGATTTTGACCTTAAAAATCTCTAAAAACAATACAAAATCATATGACGACATAACAAAATCATTTATTACTTATTTCTGGCAGGACACTAAAGAATTTTGTTAGTTTAACACATTTATTGTGAATTTCTGTGCTAGAAATGGCAAGTTTAATTCAAAAAAATTGTTTTAAAAAATCCCGACCTGATTTTTGCCAGATTTTGGGTCAGTCGGAAAAAAGCAACACAACAATTTTTTTAAGGCCTAATTTGTTAGCTTGTTCTTGTGCTCCTTCTTTTGCCAATGTCAGCCAGGCTTTTGGGGATTATGATGTCTGACCAGGCTAAAATGTATCATCCATCAATTATGACCAAGCTCATTAATCTTTAATATGTCATATTTTATAAAATGAATTTCACTTCTGAGGATGATACTAAAATGCTTGGAACAAAATTCATCGTAACGTTATTCATGTCTGCCAATCAATGGGATGTGCAGCCATTTGATCACGCTCCGTTCATCGACTCATGTTTCTAATTTACTATTGGCAAAACAACGAAGTGGGGTTTTAGAGGGATCATTTTAAAATGTCTGGTCTAATACAACGGTCTCATCCCAGTTTGTTAAACTGTACTTAGTTTGCCAGGGGTTAGGACAACGTTCATCATAGACTCGGGGTTCATTCCTAAATAATAACTTGCATGAAATTGGTGCTTTTTCTGATTGAGAATGTTATGTAGGTATCCTGAAAAGAGTCAAGAAAACAGGTGGATTTTGTACAAAGAGCATACATATTTAGAGTTTGATTATCA
Source organism: Ophiothrix spiculata (assembly GCA_000969725.1). Classification (NCBI taxonomy): domain Eukaryota; kingdom Metazoa; phylum Echinodermata; class Ophiuroidea; order Amphilepidida; family Ophiotrichidae; genus Ophiothrix; species Ophiothrix spiculata. The sequence continues at coordinate 7,904 of JXSR01S029594.1, forward strand.
TCATAATTAAATATCAAAAGCATGTCCACTTGAGTTCTTTTCAAATCACTGAAAATTTCACCATAACATGGGATGCATTTAAGGGGTTGCAACCCATTTAGCACCCATTGACATTTTTTCCCAAGAGTACCTTCTTGCACATGAAATTGATTGGCACGTGTCTTGTAAAGTTTGCTTTATCTTCTTCCCTTTCCCTCTACTCCCACTGTTCCTGGACTCATTTCTTCTTTTCTTTTGCAATCCTTTGATGACCCCATGGGCACATGCCTTAAGCTCAGTCCTCAGTTAACACAAATTTACTCTTTTCCTCACAAGGTAGCAAATTGTTATAATTATTCAATGCTATAAATGTGTTTTTCTGGTCCAGAATAAATACTAACTTAAAAAACGTTTTGAACACCAATATTTATGGTATGGGGGATAAACACTTGTCAATGGCAAGTAGTCCCTGGAAAATTTTATTCTTGAAATTGAATTACCCTAGAATGGATTTTCTCACATTAAGCCCAATCATGTCACTTATATTGTACCATTTCCATGTGAGATTTCTCCATTCTATCGCATCTGTCCAAACCAACATTGCTTCAACATCTCAGCTCCATTTCTTAACCTGAATGTTTGTGATGTTTGCATGTTGATAACCTTATGGCTCAACAATGTTTTCTCGACCGGTGGTACTTTAAGTCAATATGGGTATCTTTGCTCAGTAAATACAGACATGTTGATGAAATATAGTTTTCTTCAATGTGATAAGACAAATGACATATTTTTGATGATTCAGGGATGGTATACATATCAGGGAATCATGTCATAGATTCAAACTAAACATTGACCACTTAACTTGTTGAAAAAAGACAAAACTCTTGCATTTCTTTTTTTTTTTTGGGGGGGGGGGGGGGGAGAGGAGGATGTAGGGTGTGTATGGTTGTCACTTAAAAGAGCCTAAAAATTGCATACAAATTTTGCCTGATACATGAACGTTAACTTCATTATAATTGCCATCACTGATCAAACTACTAAGCAATATGCTGATGAATACATCTACAGTAGAAAGCATGTTAATTCCCCTCGGCAAAGAAAATACAAATAAGTATAGCAACTTGACCATAGTACTTCACTCCTCCTTCGCCAGCTTGGACTTGACCGTAACCTGGATTTTTAAGCTTATTTTAGTTACCATACAGTAAAATAAAAGTCCTAAAACATATCTCTTACTTGGTACTGAAATACAGGTTACAATATCTACAGTGGACCAGGGTGTAAAACCTCAAGGCAAACGAAAATGCACTCTGACTAGATAAACCCTTCTCTTAAGCTGGAATTGTTAATGCACAATAGGAATTCTTGACTTTGACCTACATTTGAGGTTTGTTACAATTAGCAAATATCCAAAGACTCCATTTCTATCTTGTCACCAAAGAGATTAGGTATTAAATCTACTTGGGACATCAAGTAAGTGTCTGAGGGCAAACGGAAATGGGGATAAGTTGAGTGCCTTGACCACAAGCCAGACTTACAAGTCTCAATCTAAGATTGGACTTCCCTTCATCAGTTTTCACTTGACCTTAACATACATGTTAAGCTTACTGCAATCATAAATTTGAATGTACATTCAAATCTCTGAATATATTTCACTCAGGATTCATACACTCTGCATTAAGTACGCGTTGAAATTGTAAATCTAATTGAACAGTTCGTAACTTATGCGCATTTATTAATCTCATCTAGTTGCACGCTGTGTATCGCGTTGTGCGTTGTACAATTCCATGTATGCGTACACGTAACATACTCGCGCTTGTATGGCAAGTTTCATTTTAAAAGAAAGGTAAATCTAAATTACAATGGTACAATGGATGGTTGTATTTTCTATGTTTTATTAAAATAGCAAACACATTTTAAAATAATTATGCCGTTTAATTTCTTTGCAAGTTTATTCTAATTGTCGTGTATGAATTAGATTAATAACTGCTCTTTACTTGGCGCTCATGAAATTGTACAAAAATAATGCACCTTGTACTGAAGTGGAGGTTGTCCCACTCACTCGGCTGCAGACAATTCTCAAACTTCAGCACACGATGCATTATTGTTGTATAATTCCATTCGCGTCAAGTAATATGCAGTGATTAATCCATAAATAATCAATTTAGAATCATGCATTCAAATGAGCACAACCATGCCTAATTTTAGTTAATTATCTTTAATAGAGAGGGAGCTATCAGAATGAATTATCAATGCTAAGTTTTTAGCACACACAGTACTTAACATGAATCGCACAGAAAACCAGGTTATAAGGCTAAAAATCTGGAAAATATCAAGGAGTACCTAGTGGCTTGATTTGAGTTAGGATTAGAGTCATGTGGTTTTAAGGATTTAGCAAGGACAAATTTTGTGAAACATAGTTAACATTTATGTTCAAGAACTCCTGTGGTGTGTACTTGCTATGTTTATAATATTTGTCAACACTAATTAACCTTTGATGTGTTCTCTTGTAACCAGCTCAGTTTAACTGTTAAACTATATTGGTCTTTAACATGAATCGCACAGAAAACCAGGTTATGAGGCTGACCTCAATTGAGCTATGCATCTGTTTCTCCTTGAACTTGGGTATTTGAATGGATTACAGTGGAACTGACTATGGGAGCGGTATTTTGTCTTTTCGTCGGCACTGATTGATGAATGAGACACACAGGGGCTCGCAAAGGTATTTCATGATCTTTGTGCACTTAGAAGATGTACAACAACACTGCTGGGCGCACAACACTAAATAATTAGCACTCGCAATCCGGCATTTCTAAAATCGGCAAAATTGACTGCCCTTCTAAAAACAGGAGTTCAAAACGTATAGAAGGGCAATATGTTTGGTCAATATTTTGTTCTAATTATAAAGTTAGGTTTATTTAAAGATGATCTGATGCCATTTTTGATCTCCAGATTAATTTGGTAAAATTTAAAGGGTTTTCCTTAATTTGCGCTTGATTCTGGAAATACAAAATTCGGCTGTCGGTGATAGGGGGCGTTATACTTCAGCGTCCAGTTTCTCGAAAATTTTGCCTTGAAGGTGTACTTTTATGACCATTTTGTCTTAGAAGAGATCATAATCATCTGAGAAAAGGCAGTGTTGAAGCAACCAGTTGCTTTATTATTGAGTTCTCGGGTGATTTTAGGAAGCCATTTTGTACAGTAAGTCAATGGGAAGCCCTATTGTGGTGTGACGCCTGCAGGTATAACTGGTATAAATGCTCCAGTAGCTGAAAAATTTGGTCAAATATATATACATATTTCATCATTTGATGACATGGGTACTTCGGGTTGTTCAATATACTTGTGGCCTGAGGTAGACGATGAGCTATACAGTTTTCATTAATGTGTTATGAAGATCAACTTAATTGATAAATATTTGAAAAGTTGCAAAAAAAATTTTTTTTTACAGAATTTTAAAACTTGCTATTAAGAGGTTTCCCCGGAGGTTTCTAAAGTTTACAAATTAAGCATTAAATAGTATTTAATCATGTACAATTGTTTTTTACTGTAAGGACCCCTTTGGAAATAAGTCTTTCGACTTTACTAAAGGTTATACTTGGCATATTTTAGGTCAATCCTTTTCCAATTTTATATGTGTATATTGTAAAGATTTATATATTATGTGCAATTTTTTATTGACTGTATGATATGCTGAATCAAATCAAATCATACAAAAACTTTGAATGGTGATTTTACTTATAAGCAAAGCCACTGAAAAACAGGATTTTTTTTTTTTTTTTGCATTTGGAGTCTTAACTTTTATTTCAAAAGAAGCTGGTGCAATTTTCCACATGCTATCTTTTTTCTCTTTCTTTCTTCTCCCTTTTTATGCTTCCATGTATATTTCAATGGGGTACTTCAACTGCATGCCTCAACATAAAACCATGACGTCTTATGCTGTACAAACTACTTGCATACCTGTACTCAAGCATAACTGCTTTACCTCAAAACAGAAACATTTACACACAAGCTGCATGCATGAAAGAAAATATTTTTTCTCCTTGAAATAACCCATTTATGCATTTAACTTGAGGGGAACTTTAATCAAAAATCCATTTTCTTTTCAATTTATGCACAATGCAAAACATTGTTTCACTCAAAATGCTTTTAACACGAATCAGCAAACTGTCTCAAAATTTTGTTTATCAATGCACATTTCATTATAGATGGAATATTTGAATGTTAAATGTGTCGTCATCTAATTTTAGTCCAGGTTTACTGTCAAGTACAGACCTCAATGTCTGAGTGTTTATGAAGTCATTTCACTCAGTCTTTAGCAGACAGGTGAATACTTTGATGTATCATGTGGTTTTAAGGATTTAGCAAGGACAAATTTTGTGAAACATAGTTAACATTTATGTTCAAGAACTCCTGTGGTGTGTACTTGCTATGTTTATAATATTTGTCAACACTAATTAACCTTTGATGTGTTCTCTTGTAACCAGCTCAGTTTAACTGTTAAACTATATTGGTCTTTAACATGAATCGCACAGAAAACCAGGTTATGAGGCTGACCTCAATTGAGCTATGCATCTGTTTCTCCTTGAACTTGGGTATTTGAATGGATTACAGTGGAACTGACTATGGGAGCGGTATTTTGTCTTTTCGTCGGCACTGATTGATGAATGAGACACACAGGGGCTCGCAAAGGTATTTCATGATCTTTGTGCACTTAGAAGATGTACAACAACACTGCTGGGCGCACAACACTAAATAATTAGCACTCGCAATCCGGCATTTCTAAAATCGGCAAAATTGACTGCCCTTCTAAAAACAGGAGTTCAAAACGTATAGAAGGGCAATATGTTTGGTCAATATTTTGTTCTAATTATAAAGTTAGGTTTATTTAAAGATGATCTGATGCCATTTTTGATCTCCAGATTAATTTGGTAAAATTTAAAGGGTTTTCCTTAATTTGCGCTTGATTCTGGAAATACAAAATTCGGCTGTCGGTGATAGGGGGCGTTATACTTCAGCGTCCAGTTTCTCGAAAATTTTGCCTTGAAGGTGTACTTTTATGACCATTTTGTCTTAGAAGAGATCATAATCATCTGAGAAAAGGCAGTGTTGAAGCAACCAGTTGCTTTATTATTGAGTTCTCGGGTGATTTTAGGAAGCCATTTTGTACAGTAAGTCAATGGGAAGCCCTATTGTGGTGTGACGCCTGCAGGTATAACTGGTATAAATGCTCCAGTAGCTGAAAAATTTGGTCAAATATATATACATATTTCATCATTTGATGACATGGGTACTTCGGGTTGTTCAATATACTTGTGGCCTGAGGTAGACGATGAGCTATACAGTTTTCATTAATGTGTTATGAAGATCAACTTAATTGATAAATATTTGAAAAGTTGCAAAAAAAATTTTTTTTTACAGAATTTTAAAACTTGCTATTAAGAGGTTTCCCCGGAGGTTTCTAAAGTTTACAAATTAAGCATTAAATAGTATTTAATCATGTACAATTGTTTTTTACTGTAAGGACCCCTTTGGAAATAAGTCTTTCGACTTTACTAAAGGTTATACTTGGCATATTTTAGGTCAATCCTTTTCCAATTTTATATGTGTATATTGTAAAGATTTATATATTATGTGCAATTTTTTATTGACTGTATGATATGCTGAATCAAATCAAATCATACAAAAACTTTGAATGGTGATTTTACTTATAAGCAAAGCCACTGAAAAACAGGATTTTTTTTTTTTTTTTGCATTTGGAGTCTTAACTTTTATTTCAAAAGAAGCTGGTGCAATTTTCCACATGCTATCTTTTTTCTCTTTCTTTCTTCTCCCTTTTTATGCTTCCATGTATATTTCAATGGGGTACTTCAACTGCATGCCTCAACATAAAACCATGACGTCTTATGCTGTACAAACTACTTGCATACCTGTACTCAAGCATAACTGCTTTACCTCAAAACAGAAACATTTACACACAAGCTGCATGCATGAAAGAAAATATTTTTTCTCCTTGAAATAACCCATTTATGCATTTAACTTGAGGGGAACTTTAATCAAAAATCCATTTTCTTTTCAATTTATGCACAATGCAAAACATTGTTTCACTCAAAATGCTTTTAACACGAATCAGCAAACTGTCTCAAAATTTTGTTTATCAATGCACATTTCATTATAGATGGAATATTTGAATGTTAAATGTGTCGTCATCTAATTTTAGTCCAGGTTTACTGTCAAGTACAGACCTCAATGTCTGAGTGTTTATGAAGTCATTTCACTCAGTCTTTAGCAGACAGGTGAATACTTTGATGTACATAGTTGCTGTGTTAAGTTGCCATATAATGTGACTCTCCCTTCATTTCTTACAAATTATTTGTCCAAAACAGTGTTCAAGATGTGAAAAACATGGAAAGAGTTGGTATTTAAAAAAAATCCAGATTGTAGGTTCTTTGTAAGTTGATTTTTGTGTGGCACTTTCTTGCAAAATTCATTGTAAAAAATACAGATTTTCAAATAAGAATACCAGTAAGTCAATAAAATACTGAGGACAAATGTGTTCATAAAACAATGAAACAGGAAATAAAGGAACAGGAGGCATACTACAATGTTCAAAATCGCAAATTCATCCTACATCTTATTTTGAGTGTGGGTGACAGAAAAGAGAATGCAAAATGTTGTATTCATTAAATGATTAAAGTTGTATCTCAAAATTTGTGCCAATATGTTCATCAGCCATGACAATTGAATTGATTGATTGATAGGTGGAATAACGTACACAAATAGTATACAAATACAACATGGTATGAGGGGAAGTATCGCAAAATACTGTCCCCGAGGTGTTGGATGATTGAGACTTCCTCTATCACCCAACAACGAGGGACAGTATTTTGCAATACTTCTCTGAAATAAACCATGTTGTATTTGTTTTACTACACCTCAAAAAAGATCAAAATATAACTTGAAAATAAATCAAAAATCAACAAATTCAATACATTGCCCTGAGCCATACGGTAGTACCATGCGGAAGTTTTTACTACTTTCCCCGCGTGTGTGTAAAACAACCAGGCGCAACGCGTAAACGCATACTCGCGCGGCTGTACTTGAGCATGAACGCACACGCGGGAAAGTAGCCCAAAATACTTTTTTGCGCGTCTCCATTATTAGACCATTAAAAAGACTGTATTAACTTATAAATATTCAAGAGGTGTATTAACAACAAATACCAATTTGTTTTTAGAATTACTCCATTGGCAATCCAACTAATATACACTTACCTGCAACACAGCAAATGTCATCAGATAAATTATGTACAAGAAAGAGAAGGAAAAAGGAAAATGTTATTAATTTATTTTCATGAACTTTTTGAAACCAGCAATGGTATTGGTACGTTGCTTACTACTTCTATACATATTCATTACTTGAAAAAACTGTGTATTACTTGTTGGGAGAGAAATTACCAAGAATGAAAGTTTTTCAGAGTATTGTAGAATGGATTCTCTCATATTGGGCCAATACATGTCACTTGCGATGCAGAATTTTCATATGACATTTGTCAATCCTAATCAATACTAACACATCTGTCCAAACCAAAATCATGAACACTGCTATAACATCTCAGTTCTATTTCTTACACTGAATGCATGTGATTTCTGCAAGTTGATAACCTTAGGTTCAATAACAGGGATTTCTTGAAAGGTGGTACTTATGTCACGTGTGCTACTTTCTGCTGTATTTTGTTGCAATTTTTATGTGTGGTAATAGAAATATCATGATTAAGGAAAATAAAATGGATGTCAGAAATACTGATTTTGAGTTACTTGGCAATTATAGTTGTTTTTGTAAGTCACAAGTATTGTCCTATCATTTAGCCCTTTGCTCCATTGTATATGTGATTTGGCCGAGTCGATAACCTTATATCCTATGCGGTTTCAAGGACTAATTCAGTGTGTCTGAGACAGATATGACAGAAAGTATTAGCTGTTCCTTCTTCTTGAGTCAAATAAATTCTTCAAGACTGCTAGTAACATATTTCTATGTTCTACCCGTTTGGCCTTTGCTACATTGTTTTGTTAACCTGTATTTGTGCGATTTGGTCAAGTCAATAACCTTACATCCGATAAGGTTTCAAAGATTACTTCAATGTGTTTGAGACAGACATGACTGAGAGTATTAACTGTTACATCTTCTACATTTACATGAATTCTTTAAGACTGCTAGTAACATAGTTCTATGTTCTACCCGTTTGGCCTTTGCTACATTGTTTTGTTAACCTGTATTTTAGTGATTTGGTCGAGTCGATAACCTTACATCCGATAAGGTTTCAAAGACTACTTCAATCTGTCTGAGACAGACATGACTGAAAGAATTAGCTGTTATCTTCTTCTAGAGTTAAATGAATTTTTCAAAACTGATAGTAACATATTTGAATGTTCTACCCATTTGGCCCATTGCTCTATTGTTTTGTTAACCTGTATGTCTGTGTTTTGTGAAGTCCATAACCTTACATCCGATAAGGTTTCAAAGACTACTTCAATGTGTTAGAGACAGACATGACTGCATTCAAATACACATCAACTAAAAAGAAAGCATCCATGTATGCCAAGCCCAATTTTTTAATTGTTGAGATTTGAATGACAATTATAATCAAACTGCAGCGTTGTTCTTTCCTGGATATTTTGATACATCACTTGTTGTAATAGCATCAGCGCAAAAGAAGACAGCAAAGTGGGCAACAAATATAAGAATTCCCACATTTTTCATAGTTAATTTTTAGTAAAAAAATAGGCATATAGAATATCTATTTTCCACGTGTAACCCCTGTGTGAGGCAAAATTTGTTTTGACGTAAAATAGTTATTGATGTATCTAAGACAGTCCTGTTTACAAAATCTTCCAACTGCTGAATTTACATATAAAACAACTTTAATGCATCAATCTTTATTGTTCAGTTTTTTAAGTTTAATAATTTAAGGATCCATAAAACTGCTGTAACATCTCAGCATTTTTGATAATTTTTATCATAAACCATGCTTTTTGAGTTCTAAGGGTTCCGTACTTAACACCCAGCTAAACTTGAATGTTTGCTAACCCATAATTCCATAGACTATAATGTATCGTTTCAAATGCTAGCAATGTTCTATCATATACATTAAATGTCTTGCCCAATACCATTAATAACTTGTCGGCTTGCTTTGATAAGCCTCACCATGTTGTAATGATCGTGAACTTGTTGTGATATGACTTTACAAAGTGTTTGGGGCATCAGTTGTAGACAATGACCGTGAGATTTATGGATTTTCATGTCCCTTATGCCACACACGCTTTGTACACTTTTCAATATTAAACTTACTAGTTACACACACTTGCAATTTTCCTGGATTTAAAGAAAGCTTTTGACACTGTTAATCACAATCTCCTTCTCAGAA
>JXSR01S029594.1:27464-38303 GCA_000969725.1 Ophiothrix spiculata
TTTTTTTAATTGCATAATTGTATGATTGTATGATTATAGTTATTTTAATTTTTTTAAGTTGTATGATTGTATTATAAGTGTATGATTATAGTTATTTGAATTTGAGAAAAAATGTATAATTGTTAGGCAGCAATATCCTAATATATGTGACGCGTTACATCAAAAGGTACAAGTTCTCGGCCAAGCAAATTTTGAGATACAGGCAAATAAAGCTAGTAAATTATAAAGAAAGTAATAAGAAAATTGTCATCTTTATTCACCATATCTTCAAAATTTAAACTTAAATTTTCACAAGCAAGGTATCATTTTAAAGCTTAATTTATTCTCTTTAAAGTAACACAGAAATCTCAATTTTGTCAAAGGTAGACAACTTGTACTTTTGATGTAACACGTCACATATTTCCTTTATCAGAGAGCAGGTGTGGTCAGATGGAACAGTGCAGGACTCATAATCAGTAGGTCCTGAGTTCAAACAGCCCTGCTACGGCCAAGAGTTGAGTCTTTGAGCAAGACATTCAGTCTCTATTGCTTTGTCGACTCGAGTGTTATATGGGTAATTATTAGGAATGTAGTCAAGGAGCACCATCTAATGGTATAATGATGCCAAGCTGACTGTATTCTTTTGGTAATGTAATAATTGTAACAAGCGCTTTAACCCGATGTTCAATTGGAAAAAAGCACTACTTAAGGGGAGCAATTTCATTACTATTATCAAAACTCCTGATTGTAAATGATGCATCATTATATGACTTTTAATACATATGTTATAATGAACATCATTAAATATTATGAAAAAGATTGACAAAGTTTATTATTGGGGTTATTACATTTCCTTCAAATCAAATCTTCAGAGTGAAGATGATGAGAGCGTGTGCGACTACGCATCGGTAATGAAAGTGCACAGCACATATCTTGATTGGTTGCTTGACGCGGTGATCACATGAAAAGAAGTCTTTTATACTATGAGAGGTGTGAAACTTGTTCACTCTAAGCATTTTTTGCATTCAAAATTTCAAGATTTGTAGGAAATTTAATGACTACAATAAAAAGTGAGGTCATTTCAACCAGCCTAGCAGTCAATGAACCTTTCAATAGTGAATCTTACATCACTGACTATGATCCACTTTTTATGATATATTGTATTCTAAAGGCTTGTCACAGCTATGTCATAATTATATTGCATTTTAAGGCCACTGGCAATTGCAAATAATTTTTGAGGTGAGCAGGATGCCTTATCAGAGATCATTTGAAGTGACAAGGTAACATTTCAGAGATCATTTAAGGTGAGGAAACATGTATATAGCGTATTTGCGCATAATGTCATATCACACTAACAACATTACTTTACGACCATGTTCCAATGAGCAGAAACAAGAAGTCTCGTAGCATTTTATTGAATTTGAAGTACCATGTTAAATAAAGTGACATTAATGATAGCATACTGATTTAGTTACAATTACAAATCATGACATGCAGTAAATCAACAGTTATAACTAATTTTGATCTTTTCAAAATACAGGCTGTCATCTTGGTAGGTCACATGACGGAGGAAAAACATAAGCAGTCTGGATGTATGGTGCATGTTACATTGTGCAAATCCTCTATCAGTCAAAAATGAAACAGTGTTATTCTTGTTCTGGGTAGCAACCCAATCACAAGTCGTGACTTTTTATTCTGAGATAGATGAATACATTTTGAGAATTTTACACACAGGCTGTAGTATCACAACAAATTTCCTCAAGCACATATTAACACTTATTTCCCACAAACAACATTTCTAAGAAAACTAATCTGTTAACCCATTATCATCATGTCAACTTCATGCCCAAGAGCATGACAAAACGTGATAGCAACCTATTTATTAATCTAATATTTCATTTTGAGATTATTAAAAATTTGTATCAGAAATATCGTCATCACCGTCTGCAATGTAAAAGATTCAACAGTACACTTTCAGATGACACTCAACTTTCTGCAGGTGTTCCACAAGGCACCAAACTTGGTCCTATTGGATTTCAAGTTCTGATCAACAATGCGGCCTCCGATGCAGAATCTGAATACTGGAAATATGTTGACGATCTTACCTTTGTGGAAAATAGTCAGGTAACAACCAAAGTAATTTGAAAGAAAATCTGCATTTTTTTTTGTCTGGGCTACAAATAATGGTCTGAATCTGAATGCTAAAAAATGTCAAGCCCTTGAGATCAATTTCAGAGAAAGGTGCTATAACCTGAAATAGCACAAATAGCACTCTTCTTTATCCCTTACGCGATCGCACTATTTGTCAATTACTTTGTGTACCTAATCACACTAATAGCACTGCTATCGCAAATGTGTTGCTTTTTCCGCTTTTTCACAGGATAATTTATGTGAAAAGTATAAGTCCAAAGAAAACGGCTCTTACAGAGGAGGTGTTTAGTGCGATTTATGATTTGTAGACACTTGATATACATTTGATTGCTATTTCCACGATTTGTGCGTTTCATGCTTTCAGGGTTGCTAAGTTGATTGCTATTTGTGCGATTTTTGCGTTTTGTGCGTTCTAAAGGTACAAATTTATTTAGATGGGTGCTATTACTGCTATTTATGCGCTTTTTGTGACGACTTTGTGTTATATTTGATTGCTATTTGTGCGTATTGTGCGTTCTAAAAGTACAAATTTATTTTTATTTGGTGCTATTACTGCTATTTATGCGCTTTTTGCGTTTTGTTACGACTTTGTGTTATATTTGATTGCTATTTGTGCGATTTGTGCGTTCTAAAAGTACAAATTTATTTTAGTGTGTGCTATTACTGCTATTTATGCATTTTGTGCGTCTTGTTACGGCTTTGTGTTATAATTGAGCATGTTGAGTGCTATTACTGCGATCTGTGCGCTTTTGTTGTTTTTATAGTCTCACTGGTAGTTGAGTGCCATTTCTGCGATTTGTGCGTTTTAATATGTTGACTGAAATTGAAATTGCAATTTGTACAAAATGCTAATTCTTTTGACTATGTTGCCCTGTAGGGCTCTTAATAAATTGGACTTAATAAACCATCAATCACCTGAAAAATTATGTTAATACATAAAGGGGTGCGCTTTGGACTATGTACCTAAAATCGGTGCCTGGTTTAGAGCTGCAGCAATCTTGACGCTACCGCACCTGCGATTTCTTGTTATTGGGGCTTGGACTCACAAATAAGACAGGAATAGCAATCAACTAAATCATCTTGTGCTTAAAAGATACAAACAACGCACAAATCGCACAAAACGCACAAATAGCAATCATCTTTGTAACCGTGGTTACAAAACGCATGAAACACACAAATCGCATAAATAGCAATCTAATGTAATACCCGTGTCCATGGTGTCTAAAAATTGCAAATCGCACAAATTGCAGAAATAGCTCATGGTATATTGCTTTTTCTGCGTTTCGCAACCAAGTCCGCACTAATTGCTTTTTGTGCTCTTCTTAAATTTGATTACAATCTAGTGCTTTTTACGCGAAAACTGGCATGTGTTTGTTGCTATTTGTGCATTTTCATGATATAGCGCCTTCATGCAATTTCAGCAGAACCTCACCACATCATGCAGAGTTGAACATTGGTCTTGACAAGCTGGAGTATGTTGATAAAGCCAAGATCCTGGGCCTGTGGGTTCAAAATGATCTGAAATGGCAGGCCCAGGTTGATGCTATGATCAAAAATGCAAACAAAAGGCTCTTTATGCTCATATCTTTAAAGAAATTTGGCTTTCATCAGAATGAACTTGCTATTGTATACAAAAGCTATGTCAGACCAGTGCTTGAATATTCTGATGTGGTTTGGCACTCTTGATTCACATTTAAGCAAGCTAGTGATAATGAGCAAATTCAAAGAAGAGCATGTAGAACTATACTTAGGCACCAAATCATTTCGTATACCAATGCCCTTGAAATGTGTGATAAAATCAAGCTTAGTGATAAAATATGCTTAAGGCCTAAGTGACAATGAAAGAACTCGTCATTTGATGCTCCCTTCCAGACACGCTGTCCATAGTAGAAATCTACGCAATTCTTCTCAATTAACCCAACTCAGGACCAAAACCAACAGATTCAAGTAAAGTCCAATTCCGTATTTTGTTTCGTTGCTAAATATGCAATAATTTCTCCCATTTTGCAATTCCCTCCTCCTTTACTCACCCTCCACAGGGGTGGAGGGCTGACTGGTTTTAGGTGGAGATTTTTGTGCTCTACCAGGCTTACATTACAACTCACCTTGTCACTTTTATCATGTTTCATCATTCCCGTGGATTGATTTTTTAAACTGTTTGCTCCACATGAAATTTATTTTTAACTCTGTTTATAAATGTACAAGTTATATTTAAATTTCAAATTATTTAAAGTGTAAGTTCTATAGTTTCTTGAATGTTTTCATCTCTTTTAAGTATAGCATAAACTATATGTAATATGATATTTTTAAGTGTGCAATCTTGATGTTCTATACATTTCTTATAATTTGGCCATGAGCCACTATCAGAAATAAAATATAATGAATCTTGGACTTTCTCCTCCATATTAAGTCTAACTTGACTACCTTTTTGTCACCTGTTCCCCACATACAACATGCTCATGTGATTTGCACATGTGGGAAATCTCACCACGTCTAGCTATCATCAAGTCATTTTAGGGCCAACCTGCTACATACTATATTTGTCTGAACATAGTTTCTGTCTGGCAATGAGGCGATGCAAGGTAAAACCTGTTGATACAGAGGAACAGTTTGTACTGGTTGAATGTTGGAAATAAAACTCAGGCCAAAATAAGGATTTTTTCTTTTTTATGTAACAACTTTACCATTTTGTACCTTCTCAATTTTACAATCTCTGGCTTGGCTCTCATCTTGTCATCTGCAAGGGTAAGCTGTGTCATATTCAGTTTATCTAAACACAGTTAGGGATCACTTCAAAACCCAACCAGTGGTTGACTGCTGGCCTGTTGCTATTGTTCTGAACAATGGCAACCGCCCCAGAACCATGGTGAGTTTTGAAGTGGCCTCTCACTCTCTGGCAAAAAGGCAAATGAAGGTAAAAACCTCTTGATAGTCCTGGTGTATGCTAAATATAAAACTTAACTATTCTTGGTGACAGGCAATTCCAAGGCCATGTCCAGGATTTTTATATGCATGGTGCAACTTTATTTTAGGTCAAGCTATCATCATATCATCAACAACGTTACATTGATTCTAACTAAGTTTGTCTAAACATAGTTGCTGTCTGGCATTGAGGTAATTTTAAGGTATAAACCAGGTTTTTTTTAAGTTCTTATAATGTGCCACATAAATAGGAAAATTGTAGGCTAAAGCACCACATGCATCTATTTTTCAGTGTATTGCTAATGTATTTATTTGTTTCTGAGAGAGCAAAAGCCCTAATCTGTAACAGTCAAAGCATTTTGTGCGCCGCTAGTCGAGAATCCCTGGTATAAAGCTTTTGGTTTAGAGTAAAGGGTTAGAGACACTTAGACATCTTACTGATTTTCTATAATGTTGAATGTTGATTTCTACATGTAAAAATTAGATCTTTTTAAGGTAAGCTTTAGGCTATTCTTGAGATGATGGTTATGTTTTATAAAATAGTGAAATTGTACACCATGGCATGGGAAAAAGTTTATTCAGCATAACATTTACACCATTATTGAAACCATACATCAAGAGAAAAATTATGAAAGAAAATGTCTACATACTACAAAAATGATGAAATGTATCTAGCCTTTTAACTCATTGTTCTGGAGAATGTTAGAAATATAACTGTATTATATTAACCAAACTTAGTGAAATATGACCATAGACTAACACATGCATATACATGTAATTATGTGACCCATTATATCAAAAGGTACCCTTAAGGTCGGCATAGCAAATAACGAGATACGGACCATTGAAGTTATAAGCATAGTCAAAAATCACTTCCAAGGTCAAATTTCTAATTTCATCGGAAACGTTACCTTTGAAGTGTATTCTATCATATTAATCAGGTTCCAACATAAAAAACATAAGACAATTGTGTTGAAAACCAAGATGAAAACCCCCTCTCCATCCATGTTTTACTTAGTACAAAAACTTCAAACTCAATTTTCTCAGAACTATAGTTTTCCGAATCAGACCGATGCCTTTTGCCAATTTGGATGTAACTTTGCAACCGAACATCCAATAACCAAACGTAAGGTGTCATTTTAAAGCTTAAATTCCCAGATTTCAGATGAAACCAAAAATCCATTTTGATTTTGGGACCCTTTAGGTACCTTTCAATATGACGGGTCACATATGTGGTCTGCTCTGGCAAAATGAGAGGAAAGTTGCGAATCAACATTTTGAATAAATGGCATCTAAAGTTAAAAAAAATAGGGTGAAAAAGTCTAATTATTTTTTTTTGATGTAAAATGCATTCATACATAAGTATTAACTTATACCTAAAGTTTTGAAGGTCAACTTTATGGTTAATTGGTTGTATGTTGCTATTCTGCGCTGTAGTAATCAGTATCTTTGAAATCGATTTGCAGCTTTATTTGAATGTTTTACTGCAATATATTCACTGCTGGACTGCTGTGGCATTCGATCTCTAAATGAAGAATTGAAGAATTAAAAAGAAAGTGTAACATATTTTTTATCATTCAAAAGCTGAGATTATAGCTCAGGGATTATAGAGAATTATAATATGTCATAAACTCATTTTTGAAAATTTGCGACTTTCATCTTATTTTGCCAGAGCACCCCTCATATATGGGTAGATTGAAGATACTATGCTCCATACTTATGCAGATGAAATAACAGGAATATGTGAGGCAAAACACTTTGCAGGCTTATTCTTTAGATAGTACAAGACTAACTTGGATTCAACATGTTTGCACAACACAATTGTGTCTTCAAATGGGGCGAAATGGGGTAGAAACCTGTTGGTTGGTTTCAGATTTCCTCAAGGTTTGACATTGATCAGACAGAGTATTTAGGGAAATAACTGTGCGAATCCAGACAGAACATTTGCTCTTGCCATGGGCTTGGGGTACTCGTGCACTTTAAGACAAAACATGTAAATGGACAATACTGGTGCTTTCCAACGCCGCCGCCAACTTGCGTGGGTTGCAGCTCGGAAACTGACAACAGTGTGGAACAGTACAGCCAGCGACGCTGCCAAAATGCAGCTGTTTAAATCTACTGTGGAATCTGTTCTTTTGTATAGCTGTAAAGCTTTAGCAATCACAGAATCCCTGGGCAGTCGCATAGACACATCCCATCGTGCTCTGATGCGCTACTGTCTTGGTGTGCATTACCTGGAACGGATATCAAACACAAACTTGTATGCCCGTTCTCAGATAGAGCCCACAACTCAGACACTAACTCGAAATAGACTTCGTCTTGTTGGCCATGCCATCCGGAGGCCAGACCTGCCACTTGCCATGTTTCTGGCTACTGAACCCTATCGCCACGGTGGCGCACTCCGCCGTACTTTCCAAGACCAACTCTTCGACGACTTGAGTGCCATTGGTTTACAACTTAACATGGCCGTTGATGCTGCACAAAACCGTTCTGAGTGGCTGCAACGTGTGAATGCATTTAAATAACTTTAGTCACAACGCCCTGTGTCCTTTCAGACACGTGCTGCGTCAATTAGTAGTAGTAGTATGTAAATAATTGAGAATTTGTCTCCTATATATCCATACCATTTGAAGTCTTTAAATTCTACAATCTATCGAGTGGCTGAATAATAACTTTCGGCACTGCAATGCAATACTTGACCATACACGTCTAGCCCTTTCCTATTCATAAATTATCCATTGTAGTTTCTTTTGTTTAAAGTTCGTTGCCTGACCGTTATTTTTAAGAATGAGGTCTAGAGCTGTTATCTAACAAAGCATTTAGATAACGTTCTGGGCAGTGAAGTGAGACGAGATGGAGAATTACAAACACTGATTCTAGTTTGACATTATTATCAACAATTATTATGGAGTCATGAAGTCAACAAATTCAATTGGTAACCTTGATGTTTAAATCAAATAGGCCTATAGATTTAGATCCGAACCTGATGACAAGGTTTTACGGAATAATGGTAAAACATTTAAAAACAAATCATTCGAGCTCTCTAGTTCGAAAGTACTTGTTTCCATAAAACATCATCATGTAAATATCACGTTTACGGTTCATGTTGTATCAAATAGCTATTTCAAAATTGGAAATCACTATGTTAATTATCTCGCTTTGTTCATTTGCATAATAATTTATTGTAATGTCAAATATGTATACAACAATAAACATGGGCATATGAATAAAAAGAAAGAAAAAAAGGGAGTCAATGGAATCTACCATTAATTTTGAAACGCAATTCCAGCATACTAATCATACAGCAAGAGCCCATGGCTTATGTTTCACCAAGACAAAGGATGCTGTACATCTAAAATGCAGTACATTTTCTACACCGTCAGTGGCGTAACCCTAAAAAAGGGATGGTACCACAAGGAATGCGTTGGCTATGGCCGATGTAATGACATTTTTCATTTGTGTGTACAAAATACAGAAAATATATGGTGTTAGAAATATTAGTTTATAAAATTTAATCACCAATTATTATTGAAAACTGACCACCGTGTTAAAAGCATACAATGATTTTCTCTCGAAACGCATCATTAAGCCTTCACGGTCTTATAGTGAGATCGATCAATCAGCTTCAATCTTCTTTAAATTGTCCTACCTTTTTAGCGTAGTCTTTAGCAATATCACAAGATAGCACCAGAGACAGTAGTGTTTTAAAATTAAATTATTATTGATATTTTACATTTTAGACATTGTGAAGTTAAAATGTTTTATGTTTTAAATTGAATTTCAAATAGTATGCCTCTGCTCGATGTATATGTCAGATAAACTGTTCAACAGAGACCATTATCAGATATAATGTATCTTGGTATGGGATGGCTTGTCATTAGACTCCTCATAAGGCTTGAAGCTACGCGTTTTGCCTTATGAGGAGTCTAATGACTCGCCATCCATACCAAGATACATTATATCTGATAACGGTCTCTGTTTCACCATTTATCTAGTACATACTCTCTGCACAAGCAGTTGGCTTTACTTAAAGCAATACTATAAAGTGTTAAAAATGAAGCACCCCCTGCCACCCATAACTTTTGATTTTTTCGGCTTATTGGGTTTGTTTCTGGTAGATGTGAATACCCTCCAAGCAATTTGGCTCAAAGATGTTTACTTTTTCTGTTATGACCATTTGTTGAATTAAATTTGGGATCCCGAACTAAATTCCATATGTATTAGTATAGGAAAGCATGCATGTGCTTTCAATTCATTTTTGGTGGCAAAACAATTTTTTTCATAAAATACACTTAAAAAAACGCTTTTAGATAGTCACATTCCTTCATTTTATGCTGTTTTTTTACTATAAACCATTTTTGGTCAAAATCGTATAGTATTGCTTTAGGTATACAGACACTTATACCAAAAACACAGCTAAGAATGTTTTTATTCTTTCCTATATAGCATAACATGGTAAAATGATAAAAATGGCATCTATAAATGTAATAAATTTCAAAGTGCCAAGGTCAAATTTATACAGGGTAAGTTAATGTATAGAAAAAAATATTATGTCAAAGCTAGAAATGTGATCCAAACTGAAGGTCAGTAGACAGAATATTTCATTCCTGTAATTCCATAAAACCATCAATACCATTAGCTAATTACAATCAAGCCAACTGAATGGGCTTGATTTGTTATGATGCCACTGACTTCTGACATTCAATGCTGCAAACAATCTAAATGCCACTACACATTAATAACAAACACATGTTACGTAAACTCATTCTAATGCACTATGGCCACAGATCATTAATGAAAATTGCAACACAGAACTGTGACTTCTATTTATTGTACAAAGCATTCTCCATGATAAGTGCTAATTACATAATGTAGTGTTGCAATACCATATAATGTCGTACTGTTGACTTGATAATGAGTTCAATGAGGATCTGGATAAATGTCATGAAATAATGTCAATGGCCACTGCAGCTGGTGATATGATCTGAATAGAAAGAACATCGCTCCATTAAAGTGGAAATGATGGATTTTATTGGACATTTATGCGTTTTCCACGTGAAAAATGTCAATACGTATGGATTTCTATTACTATATGTAGCCATGACAAATTTTATGGTTTTTTCTGCCCAATACTTGTCAATATAATTGGATGTATAACATTTAATATAGTCATCATAATTATAATGTCTATAAGAAACAACTTTTAAATTCATTTATTCTAATGCCTTGATGTTTCTATTTTCTTTTAAACATTCTAATGAAATCAAAATATTATCACACTATTGAAAAATTCATGGTCAGTTTATGAAATAATTGGTATGTTTATTACAAATTAACATAACATGAATCTGACGGGCAAATAACCAAAGGTTTATATTTTAGATTGTACAAAGCAGGGTTAAACTGAGGCGATATAGGGTAGGACCTGTTGGTATTGGCTTTTGATCTCCATAAGGTTTGACATGATCAGACACAGTACAGGGAAATAGTCATACTAATCAAGACAGAACATTTGCTTTTGCCAATGGGCTTTGGGTACTCGTGCAATTGCATAAATAAATTGAGAATTTTTTTCTTTTCAGCCCATTTCATTTGAAATCTTCATGCATTGGGCTATTCCATTTGAAGTACACACCTCCCCTATGGAAGATTTTGGAATTCCAACCAAAATCTCCCTTTTTTCCATTCCAATTCCAGACAATTTTCAGAAAGTTTGTGCCGAAAAGGGTATGGAAGATTTTGGAATTCCAGACAAAAAAACTATTCTTGCAATTCCAAATCCAAAAT
>JXSR01S029595.1:2767-13611 GCA_000969725.1 Ophiothrix spiculata
GACTGCTACATTTTATTTTGGGTATGAATATTTTTAAAAAAAAATAATAATAATAATAATAATAATAATAAAGAGTTTGCTTGTTTAGGAGTGTTTTTTTTCCACGCATACATACGTCAAAATAATTGCCAATGTCAAACATTAACATATTCCATCAGAAGAGGCAATCATACTGACCAATCTAATAGTAGACACCGTGTGTTGTTATTTTTGCAAAGACAGATGATTAGAAAAATAATCATACAAAACGTAATATCAACTTCGGTCGGAACTTCTTATAGCAATACTCTGCTGCAGTATAAGGAGTACCTCTAATATCTTACCTAAAGGCGCCAAGTTATATGATCCATTGATTGCTAAAGCTTGGCTAAAACATGGCAGAGCAAGCCATTGAAATTCTCACTTTCATTTATTCAACGGACTGTCCAATATTGTATTTTCTATTTCCACACGTGTTTTTAAAACATTGATCTATAGGTGACTGGGCAGTTCTTTCTTCTCAGAAAAGAAGTATTTATTGAAGCCAAACGCCTGCATAGTACCTAGCGGGGGAAAATCTGTTCTTATTTCTTTAAAGCAAGCAGTGTTACCAAATATACAAATCTCTTTCTATATAATTAATACTAGATGTTATGTTTAATATGATCATGTAGTTATGACTTACAGAAATGTTACTTGTACCAGTAAAATATACAGTATGTGTTTATCTTTGAAACAATGTTGGTGTTCAGTTGATTGCAGACGAATCGTCTCCCGATTCACCAAATATTTGCCTACTCATAGTATCCGTGTTGTAAATGACTTCAAAATATATGCATGCTATGAAGCTGAAACTTGCAGGCCATGTTAGATTTATCATTGCCCTTCTTTATTAGCAAAAAACACGTCGAAAATCGGTCATTTAGAACTTTTATAGCAAAATTTTGATTTAGGTGGCCATTTTTGCCAAAATCCAGATTTTTCCGATTTTCGACCTTTATGACGTCATAATTACGTAACGCCATAGGGGGTTTCGTTCCAAAAAAATAGGGGGGGGGGGGTTGCATCACCTCCCCCCCCCCCCCCCTTGGGTAGATGTGTTACAAAAAAAAAAAGCCTGGGTAGACGAGGGTTAATGCATCACATTCTTTCTCGATGTTCAGGTTCCTTTGTCCAAATCAATATCTTACCACAGGATACAGACTTCACATACGCGGATGTCATTCTGGAACACACAGCTGGTGAGTTAATGGAACTACGTGTTTTAAAATAATGTTTTAAAACAGCTTTAAAATAACATTTTCTATAGTAAGTATGGTATATTTTTCTTAAGTAAGTATGGTATATTTTACTTTTCAAACTATTGGAGCAATTGATACATTTGATATTATTACAAGTGGTTCCTTATTTACTAATACGTTATGTAGTGTCGTTAAACAATGCAAACCTTGCATAATTAATCCTCGTCCAACTAAGTTATGGCCCTTGAAAAAATGACATGCCAAAACTGTGGTTGTTTCATACCATAATATAGAGTTTGGTCTCTATTGATACCAAGAGCATGGAAATCGGCCAAGGCGTTACGTACTTATGACGTCATAAAGTACTTCGTGTCGTAAAAATGTCGCCGACTTCTGATTTTCTGCAAAAATTGACGCCTATTCAAAATCTTGCTATGAAAGTTCTCAATATCAGATTATAATCAGGAGTTTATCTAATGAATAAAGAAAGTGGTAATTCTTACATGTCCTGTTAGTTTAGGATTAAGAGCATGCAGATAGTTTCCAAAATGGTGACTTTCTACGAGGTGATGGTTACCAGCCCCAACCCCTTCCCAAAGACTTTGAAGGCTTATTCAACACCACCTCATCAACATGACCGCAACGGATGTAAAACAATTTCTTTAAATAGGTGCCTTGGGTCACTTTGTTTCCCGTTTTGGGGTAATCGGCGACAATCTGTGTTAACCACCCCTTAGGTGGACGATAGTTAAAACACTCTTCTGTCAGTTCAACTTGACGACCATATTGCCCAAGAAAAAAATTCTAGCCCTTTTACACTCATGATTTAAGTATGCCGGATTACTTTTTTGGACAATCTGAAGGACAGTACATCTCAACACCATGGACTCTCACTGACTTGAACCAAAACATTCCAAGTAAAAACAAGAAGATCAGAAAGAACACATGAACAAACGTCAAGAACTTTGTCGTTAGAGGAGGTCATCTAGAACATAGTCTGAAATTATTGGCTTCTTAATCTGGATAAGAAGACGTAATTTAAAATGTCCCCGTGAGTGTAACTTTGAATGTTTGTTACGGGATAATCTTGTTGTGCACCGTTTAAAGATAAGCATACTATCTTAACGTGCACTATTATATGTAAAGACAAAACCGCACTCAAACATCTTCGTATTAACATTGTAAAAGCTGTTATTCTGTTTAGTTCTTTAACTTATTGATGAATGATTCCCTTGTCTTCAAACATTGATCCCTCCCTTACATATGAGTCGCATATTTAAAAAATATTTCTACAAGTCTCTTCTATCAAAATATATGTCTATAGTTGCCAGGCGAATATTGGTTTTAAAGTTATAAGCATTTAAATATGCCTTGGCCGATTGTAATGACCTTAGTATCATTTGGTAGGAGTTGGCTATGTATTGACAGCAAAACTAAGTTCATAGGAGGTTTGGTTCTAAACGTTTAGGGGGGTTCAGCAATAACACCTCATCCCCAGTGTTACACAAAAAAGTTATGTTGGACAAAGGTTAAACAATTTTTTTACAATGAACAGTGTTAAAGAAACTCGTTCGAAAGACCCTACTAATTTACCAAATTAATTAATGATTAAGGCTACAGTACCCTTTTCATATGGTATAGAGTCTTACATGAATCTTAACTAGTAATTTAACGTCCACTATCAAGGTCAAAATGACGTTATTATATAAATAGACTACTGACCCTTTTTCGTCGAAACTGTCTGAAAAACCGGACATGAATAACGACTCTGAAATCGCCACGTTAAAGTTGTGAATTGCCTGTTTTTAGTATCTATATTATCTAAATTTTGTCTGATATAAGCATTCGCATAATTTACTTACAGATTGATCATTCCATTGAGGCAAAAATTCAATTTTTATGTGAACAAAATAAAAATACGGCATTCTAATGTTTATGTTTTAAATATCAGTTCACGATCTCAACGCTGCCTGGATAGCTCAGCATTAGACCCATCACTTCATAATGCGTGACTTACTTCCGCCATAATCCATGGTACGAGTCCCCGCAAATGCAGTGGAAACTATTTATCTTTTCATGATTAAAAAAATAGTTAGGATTCACATTTTTCTGAGTAAATGGAGGGACTTACATTCCTGCTACACCGGTATAAACACATAAGGACAGAGGAAAGGTAGGTCAATTGTGAATCGTCTGTATTTTAAGTAAGCGAGAAATCTGTGTGTTTGCAAAGAATACAATGTAAAAGAAATGCACTAGTATTTCATTCTCAATCACTTTATAGCTTTGTTTGTATGATATACTAATAGGAGATTTACAAGTTCTGGTCGTTTGTTTAATTGTAATCAAAACTGAATTTTATTGGGTTTTAAAACCGCTCTCTTCTTTTTCTTTTTGTTTGTTTGTTTTATTTTACATAATTTAAATGCCATTGTACCTCTTGCAATTATTTTATCTTTCCGAGAGAAAATCCTCAATACTCATCTGTTCTAAGATAATTGCAATAACTAAATGCATTTAAAGACCAATTGAGGTAAATTAACAAAAATATATATATATGATTAATAATATTCATAATAATACAGAAAAAACCGTATGATATCTTACACTTACATTAAATATTCGTTGCAAAAACACAGTCTGCTATTAATATTGAAAACAATCAGTTGTCAGTTTACAAACATGTGGCCTCTTCTATGCTTGCACATAATGCAATGATTTAACACAGCAATATAACACTTTAAAGATCAAGGCAAGGTATATCATGTCAATAACACCTCAGTGATTTCAACCTGCCGGAATACCAGCAAATGCTTGGCAGTTATTTTCCCCGCTTAAGGAAATTGCTTTAAGAACCAATTAAAGTTTGGTTTAAAAGTATTGTACACACATTTTTTCGACATAACGCCAATGACAGGGCAAAAACCTGTTTTGAAAAAGGGCTATTAGGAAAGGATAGCTACTCTTTTAATGTTTTTTACCTTTGATAAAATTGTGAAGACCCTTCTATCCATTCATACCAAAATGATTTAAAATGAATTACGCAATTGTGACGGATATTGATAAAATTATCAAGCATACATGTTTGGTTAATCATGTCAAACATTGCAACTCAATTATTTCGTGGAGTGTTACATGCAAAAGCCTAAAAAACTGCTGGAAATTGTTACTGGGAATATTAAAACAATTGCCTAATGCTATTTACATACTACAAATACATATTTCGTCAGTATTGCAGATATCACATAATTGCCTTTAACACGGGTGCCTTATTTTCTATATACCGTAAACGACTTTTTACTGCTGAAAATTACTATGCGTATCCGAAGCTACAAAAATATTACCCTACGGCAACTATCCATTTGAATAAGGCGCAAACACGTGGACATTGAACTTTTCAAATCTAAAGAGCATATTATACGGAGGGTGTGTGCACTCCCTCAATTTTTATAGCGAGTCCCCAGACCTCCGTATGTGGTACTAATGGATATGTGTCAGTCTTTCTAAGGCTCGGTCGCCATTTTGGAAAAATAAGACTGTGGCTAGATTGCGACCGGCCGCAAAATGTTGTGGTCTAATAGTTCTCCAATGCCCAACTATATCAACTCCATGACAAAGCACAGTGCACTAAAACAGGATGTTACTTTACGTGATTGGGGTTTAGGTTCCTTTAAGTCTCTTATAAAACAATCCTTTAAACAACACTATTATTACTAATAAGATAACATTTCAGGGGATTTGTACATTGTATTATCCTCGGGCAATATCCTTCAAATTATACTGAACAATTCCCGGCTGGACATGCTGGAAAAGGAAGGAGACATATAACATGCTTGGGGATTTTTTTAATTTGCTTTGTGTTTTGTATTGCCTGAATTAAAATGTTTGAAATATTAAGAGGAAATAATTGGGTTTGGGAGACGTGTGTTTGCGATCATATGCACCGAATATGCAAAAAAGACTTACACTTAGCATTTTTGTAAGAGTTCTATTTATTATCCGTTCACCTTCGTGTCAATTGAAATCATGTAAAATCCTACCTAAAATCAGAAATCACAGTCAGTGAGTTTATAATTCCTTTGAGGATTCAAATATTTACAGCCTTCTCTAACACAGAAAGATACAGTTCTTGGTTTTTAGATTTTGATAAATATGTCCCTACAATACAATGCTGTACATCTTTTAATGGACCGCGTGCTATTTCGCTGTTCATCCTCATTTGTCTAATTCAATATTTCCCCACAGGATACAGGCTATAAATTAACCGTATGTAATTCTGGAACACGCAGCTGGTGTGTTAATGGATCTACGTGCAGAAACCGACATTCTTTTACTTAAGCAACTTAAGTGTATTTTGATTGGAGCCTTCGTGAAACAATTGATGCACTTAAGTATAAACAGGGAATTTCTCTGGGTTTTGTTTGTGTCGCATATGTCCATACTAAATTGAAGAAACCATTTTAATGGTAATGCGTGTGTTGTCAACGTCTAGTTTTTGTGTTCTGAATTCATTTCATTTCATTCATTTCATTCATTTCATTCATTTTCATAAACATTGCATATCTTACAAAATCAATACACATACAAGATAGTAATATAAACAATGTGATGCGATAAATGTATCATAAAGCCAAACGCTTTAGGGCAATACATTAGCTTTAAAACAAACAAAAAAATAATATAGAGATTTATAATAAATTACACAAAACACAGTTAGTTACAACAAGAATCCCATCAAGTTAAATTAGAAGGACACAGTCAGTCAGTTTATAATTCCTTTGATGCTTCATCCTAATCGTTCTCCTTTGGTTGTTTTTACTTTCTCCATAATGGTGTTTAATCTGACCATTATTGTTTCCCCTGCCAGTTATGACCATACACAGATTGGGTTGTGTGTTCCTTTAAGTTTCTTACGTTTTTCTTTAAACACAATCACTGAAAACGTTATAAGGGATTACACCATCCGTAATCTTAAGGCAATTAATGTAATTCAAGTTGCACAAAACAATATCCGAACCAGTGGAAAGAAAGGAAACAACGTAATATGCTTAAGGTCGTTTTTAATTTGCATTGTGTATCGTACTCTCCTAATAGAAATTACTAGTACTTGGAGGAAGAAAAATACCCGCTAAAATGGCTTGTAAATCATAAATACCAAATTGTTGCCAATAATAACGCAGTAACTATTATGATGCATTTTCTTCTGTTTTGAAAACAATCAAATAATAGCCATGTTACAATGTTTACAAATATATAATGAATATCCTATCTATTTAATAACATTGAAAGTGACACCTTATACTAAGATGTTGAATGTCAAGTTAAATGTGCTTTCACCTAATTTAGCGACTTGGAATGCATAGTTTCTATACAAATGAAAATTGGTTACACCGTAAGAAATTAATATTTTATTTATTTATTTATTTCACAATATTTAAACAGGGTAATCTGCTCAATAGCCCTGCTTAACACATATAACAAGAGTTAAATATGTTAAAAAGACAACATGTTTTTAAAAGTAATTATATATATACATAACATAATTTTTCATAAGAATAGAAAACTTTAAAAGACATAAAACAATGATAAGTAAGAACAATATAATCAATAAATAATTTGATGTGTAAAACATGAAGTACTAAAATCCAAATCTTAAAATGAATAAAGTAAACAATAAACACATTTTCTTTAGAATCAAAAGACATATAAAGGCATTTAAAAGTAACCTTTAAAACATAATATCAATGTACACATATTTTTACGGATAAAATAGCATTTCCAGAACATATTTACAAATATTAAAACATAGTATAAAAGTTATGCAGAGCAAAATGAATTATCAAAAAAAAAATTGAATTTTACAGTTTAAGATCCTTTTTAAAATTGATTTTGAAAGACGTAAATGTATTGCTCTTCCGTATATTACTTGATAAAACGTTCCACAGAACTGAGCCCTTAAAATGAAAAGTATTTCTACCATAGTTGGTATTGCACTTTGGAACATAAACATTTTCAGCTTTGCTTTGACGTGTGCACAAAGAATGTATATCATGAATGTGATTAAAAGACTGCGACAAATATGAAGGAGCCATTCCGTTAATCGTTTTGTACATCATACAGCCATTAATAAATGAGATTCTACTTCGGACATCTATAAAACCAAGTGTTCTTAGCATGTTATTAATAGGTGTTAAAAATGGTGCACTTAACATAATACGCATAGCGGTGTTTTGTAATTTTTGGAGCTTGTTTAGGTTTTTAACACCGCAATTGCTCCAAACAAGAATGCCATAGTCAAGATGCGGAACAAACATAGAATTATATATTGTAACAATGAAGCACACAAAATTGTTATTATAGTGATACCAAGTCAGTGATAACTTCTATTTTTAATGAAGAAAAGAAAAGAAGCAACATGTATGTGCTAAGGTTGTTGATATTGAGGAAATGAAAGTAGATTCCTTTTTATTCTTGATACAAAATATGAACATACAAATCATGTTTTAAAGATTGTAAATAATTTGCGTTTTCATTTTTAATGTCATCACTTATTGTTCTTTGGGTTTCAGTTTGTTGACTTATATTCTGTTGCACTTCTTTCAATGAAAGCGAGACGCGCTAAAAGTAGATTGACTGCTGCATTTTATTTTCGGTATGGATAAAAAAGTATAAAAAAAGGAGTTTGCTTGTTTAGGAGTGTGTCTTTTTTTACGCATACCTACGACAAAAGAATTACCAATATAAAAAAAACACAATTTAACATATTCCAAGAGAAGAGGCAATCATAATGACCAATCTTTACGAAATAGTATTGTTTAATAAAACCTATCGCAAAACTGGACACCCTGTGGTTGTTATTTTTGCAAAGACATGAAATGAGAAAAATAAACAAATAAAACGAAATATCACATTCGTTCGGAACTTCTTATAGCAATATTCTGCTGCGTTATAAGGAATGCCTCTAATATCTTACCTAAAGGCGCCAAAATGTATGATCCATCGATTGCCTGGCTAAAACATGACAGAGCAAGCCATTGAAAATGGAACGTATTTATAGAGAATCTCTTTGTGGCCAATTCCAGCTCTCACTTTCATTCATTTCAAAAGACTGTCCATTATTGTATTTTCTATTTCCACGCGTGTTTTTAAAACATCGATGTATTGGTGACTGGACAGCTCTTTTTTCTCAGAAAAAAAATCATTTATTGAATCCAAACGCCTGCAGAGTACCTAGCGGGGACAAAATCTGTTATTATTTCTTTAAAGCAAGCAGTGTTACCAAATATACAAATATCTTTCTATATAATAAATACTAGATGTTATGTTTATGTGTACGTGTTTATCTATGAAACAGTGTTGGTGTTCAGTTAATTGCAGACGAATCGTCTCCCAATTCCCCAAATATTTGCCTACTCATAGCATCCGTGTTGTAAATGAGTTCTTTTTTTTGTAAATTTAAGCACATCTTATCTTATTCCTGCTCTTTCACCCTGTCAGGGATCGTTTAGCGCTATTCAAAGATATATTTAGTTAATTCCCTGAAATTTTATAAAGTTTTTGTTAAAAAAAGTAGAGGAATTAAATATGAATGCTTTCAGGTATACTCAACTTGGAATTAGTTTTATTTTATCCAATTCAATTTTGACAACGTATATGTTTGAAATACAGAAAATTTCTGTGATTGTCCTTCCGTTACCGTGAAAATCTCCATCTCTAAAATTGTAACAATGAAGCACACACAATTGTTATTAAAGTGATACCAAGTCAGTGATTAGTTCTATTTTTAATGAAAAAAAGAGACACAGACGTGCAACAGGTATGTGCTAAGGTTTTTGATATTGGAGAAATGAAAGTAGATTCTTATTTATTCTTGATACAAAATATGAAAATACAAATCATGTTTTAAAGATTGTAAATAATTTGCGTTTTCATTTTTAATTTCATCACTTATTGCTCTTTGGGTTTCAGTTTGTTGACTTATATTCTGTTGCACTTCTTTCAATGAAAGCGAAACGCGCTAAAAGTAGATTGCTACATTTTATTTTGGGTATGAATATTTTGAAAATTAATAATAAAAAAAGGAGTTTGCTTGTTTAGGAGTGTGTCATTTTTCACGCATACCAAAAGAATTGCCAATGTAAAAATAAACCAATTTAACATATATCAAACGTGTATCAAAAAAAAAAATTGTTCACGGATTAAAACTGATTTTGACCTTAATAAAAGCACTAAATCATTAATGTTGTTGTTATTTTAGTAAGGCAAATTTAATAAGCTTTCAAATGCAGAAAAAATGATGGAAATCGGATGAAAAATAAAAAAAATATGACCAATTTTGTAAGTACGTCTCTTTTTCTTCCATGCCAATTGGATTTACGCAGTTAAGCAAGATATTACACATCACAATTACGGGTTATGACATTATGATAAAAGCTAAAAGTACTCACAAAATTGGTCATATCTTTTTTATTTTTCATCCGATTTCCTATAATTTTTTCTGCATTTGAAAGCTTATTTAATCTGCTTGACTACAATAACAAGAAATTTATGATTTGGTGCTTTTATCAAGGTCAAAATCAGTTTAATCCGCGCACAATTTTTTTTTTGATATACGTGGTAATGACCAATCTTCACGAAATAGTATTTTCAATAAATCCAATCGCAAAACTGGACACCGGCCGTGTGTTGTTATTTTTGCAAAGACAGGAAATGAGAAAAATAAACACATTCGGTCGGAACTTCTTATAGCAATATTCTGCTGCATTATAAGGAATGCCTCTAATATCTTACCTAAAGGCGCCAAGTTGCATGATCCATCGATTTCAAAAGCTTGGGTAAAACATGACAGAGCAAGCCATTGAAATTGGATCGTATTTATATAGAATCTCTCTTTGGCCAATTCCAGCTCTCACTTTCATTCATTTCAAAGGACAGCTCTCACTTTCATTCATTGTATTTTCCACACGTGTTTTTAAAACATCGATCTATTGGTGACTGGGCAGTTTTTTCTTCTCTGAAAAGAACTATTTATTGAAGCCAAATGCCTGAAGAGTACCTAGCGGGGAAAAAATATTTTCTTCAAGTTATTTCTTTAAAGCAAGCAGTGTTACCAAATATACAAATCTCTTTCTATATAATAAATAGATGTTATGTTTAATATGATCAGGTAGTTATGAATTACAGAAATTTTACTTGTACCAGTAAATATACAGTACGTGTTTATCTTTGAAACAGTGTTGGTGTTCAGTTGATTGCAGACGAATAGTCTCCCGATTCACCAAATATTTGCCTACTTACAGTAGCCGTGTTGTAAATGACTTCATTTTTTTTTCTGACTTAACACAAATTTAAGCTTATTGCTTATTAATGGTTTCTTCTGCTATTTCACCCTGTCAGGATTCGTTTAGCGCTATTCAAAGATTTTATGATGTTTTTGTTTTAAAAAAGGAAGAGAAATTCAAATAACTCGAAAAAAAAAATGCTCTGATCTGTGAAATGTCTAAGCAGTTCATTGGACTTTCTTTATATTATTGAATATTTGATTTTATATAATGTAAATATCCATCTGTTTTGAAGCATTGAAAAGTTTCCTGGATAATTGAGAATGAATTGAAGCTAAACCCT
>JXSR01S029596.1:9220-19361 GCA_000969725.1 Ophiothrix spiculata
ATGCACAATCTATGTGTGCGGTCACATATTCCTCTATCATATGTCTCCTGCTCTAATTCAAAACAAATTATTCGACTGCCATTTCACATACTACATTGTAATCGAGCCAATATCGTCACCGGCAGAAATCTAGCAGTTAAGATTGCTGATGGATCAGTTGATCAAAACTGACATGCTACTCATATGCTCAATTGGCTGTATGTGGGTATAAACATGTGCTATATAAGAAAGGCAATCTAGTATGCAAGTCATACAATGTTTTAGCTAAAACGCGTTTCTCATTAGTCGATTTCGGTCTTGATGCTTCAGTTTGAAAGCCCAGTTGATATTTAATACCTTTCATTGTGATTGCTGTGTTGAATGATATATTTGGCAATATCGGTTAAAAATATAGTATTTTTCAAACATGATAGATTGACATTCAAGTTGTTACACAGTGGAAAAGATATTCAAGGTAAACAAAAGTCCAGCATACTCAATGGTGGGGCAGTTTTTTTATCAGGAATAGCCAAAAACTTCACAAGGAAATAGGTGATTGTGTTTAACAGTTTGTGCCTATAAGAATGTACCATGTGGCGATTCATGAGTCATCGGATCAATTTATACTGCAGTGATACAGTATCATACAAAAACGCTATAAATGAATCCCCGAGTTCTTGCCGTTTTCGGTTCGGCCGAAAAAAATATTGAAATTTGGGTAAAAACAACCACCAAAAAAATATGTACATTTTAAGTAAGTGTAAAAAAGGAACAGATATATAGTTGTCTTATGTCTTATTTCAGATCAAAAGCAGTAAGTCCATCACTGGGTTAGCATTAATGGCAATTGCGCAAAAAAGGAAAAACTTTAAGAAATCTTCTAATCAAAAATCTTGAATAAATCTTGCGGCTCGCATTGCTTCCAAAAGATTTTGGTCAAAAATGTTTTATAGTATAAACAGCATAAAGTGAATGTGACTATTTAAAAGTGTTTTCAGTGTATTTTGTCAAAAAATTGTTTTGCCACCGAAAAATGGATAAAAAGTTTCCTATACTATACATGTGGAATTAAATTTGGGATCCCAACAAATGGCCATAACAGAAAAAGTAAGCATATTTAAGCCAAATCATTTGGAGGGTATTAATATATACCCAAATAAGCTAAAAAAATGAAAAGTCAAAAGTCTTCATTTATAACACTTTGTAGTATTGCTTAAATATTAAACCATAATAAAACAGATTATTCACATGACACTTGTGTTATTAGTGCTTCTATAAGTCCATGTGTTGTTTTAGATTTTGATTGTTTTAATTCTATTCTGAGAGTTCTTTAAAGTCATGTTGGTTTTTGTTTTTCAATTGTTCATTAAATTTTTCCTGGTCATTAACCTCCTACACATCTTCAACCTGTCTCCATTGGTTGTTGATAAACCTTGTTCTATTATCTTTGACTCTTATAGCATGAGAGATCATTCACAGAAAATTTCTCAAGCTTCAATTTTGAATTGACCCTTTCATTCCCTCTGATTACAGGCTTAACCACAGGATTCTCTGATATTTTCAGCGATGATGAGCAAAACTAAATGCTTTAAAATGATATAATTTTCGAGTAGCTGATATACCAAACTTCTGTGTAAATCAGCGCCGTTTCCATGCACAATGTTTATTGAGACACCCTGTATGGTACCAAACAACTTTTGGCGGTTAAATTTCAATTTCATAGGGGACTCCCCCCCCCGGATTAAAAAAAACCTTACAAAAAATACACTGGTAAGACAAGGGTTAAGGATTTGAACACACCTAATGCATATGATCAATTATATAATATATACATACGATTTTACCTGAATAATTT
This sequence comes from Ophiothrix spiculata, assembly GCA_000969725.1. Lineage (NCBI taxonomy): Eukaryota > Metazoa > Echinodermata > Ophiuroidea > Amphilepidida > Ophiotrichidae > Ophiothrix > Ophiothrix spiculata. Next base: position 11,055 of record JXSR01S029596.1, read on the forward strand.
TATTGAAAAAATATCAAAATATAACCAGACACAAATGCAAATATTTATCACAATACATATCACTTCACGGAGTAGCAGTGTTACCGTCATCATGTTATTATTTCAGTTGGTTGTTAATTCAATTGTGCTAATGATGACAGGCTGTTTTCAATAAGCGAGATTCTTTATTTTTATAACATATTTGGGTAAATTTGTTCTGAATTGTTATATTGAGGGCTTTATATTCATAAAATTACATTTTTTATTAATTGCCTTTCAGGCTAACGAAAGAAACGCTGCTCATTTTTATGTTACAAATTCAAAATGATTGGGAAAAAATGCATGTTATGTTTAGGTTACTTGGTAAGAGCAATGATACACCGTTGATATATATATACCGTTCTTTTTTCTCACTTTTAGAAAGGCTTGTATCTTATAAGTTTAATTATCTATAAAATTAAACAAAATATTTGCAGAATGAATTCACCCATGTATACATTAGGTAACAGAATAGCATGACAATAATTTGCAATGTCCATGTAATCATAACGATCGTCCGCCTAAATCAACTTTTTGTAATTAACTGACAGAAATGCCCTTTTTTTGGGGGGGGGGGGGGGGGGGGGGGGCATATGAATACTCTGGAATAGATTATTGCATTTACAACCCAGATAATGTTGGCGCAGCGGTAGTTACCTCGCCTTGCACCAATGAGGTCCCGGGTTTGAGTCCCGCGCCCGGCGCTTTATGTGCATTTGGTTTTCAGTCCATGCTCGCTTCCGCAGGTTTTTCTCCGGGTGCTCCGATCTTCCTCCTGCGTTCAAAACTGAATTTAAAAAAACATCCTGATGCCCTGTTAAAAGATAAGCTTCTTGCAGCTTACTTGGTACCAAGTACCAATTTGGGTTTCCTTGGCGAAAGCCTAAACAAGGTGATAATCAAAAATTTGACAATATAAAATGACCTAATTTCTTAACTGATTATTTCCCTTTTTTCTGTGTCAACGCTCACAGTTCTTCTTCTGCTTTTACATTATCGCAAGTTCAATATATTCGACAACAGTAATTAATGCGCATAATATTCTAGTCTAGCCCGCCGTAGAACAAGATAAAAATGTACCGACAGTCTACCTTTCGGTCAATGTATATTAATGGTATATGCTATTACATAGGCAACATTTAGTTTTGATGACCTTCAAATATAGACATAAATGTATATTAAAGATGTTTTAAAACACTTTTAAAATGGTCCCCTAAACAGACGCAAGATTATACACATATGTACCAATAACTCTGACAATATAAACATTGTAACAGAAGTCTAGCTAATAAATATGCATCTGGAAATCATGTGACAATACGTAAATATTGAAAAGTGAAATATTTACTTTCAAATGAATTTTAGATCGTTTTACTTTATTAATTCTTTTGTTTTTTTTATGTTTTCAGTTCGTCAAAAAACATTAATTATGCACTACTACGACTACTACTAATATCAATAATGATAAAAATAAAGTTTATACCTTAATCAACTTAGACTTTTTTCGAATTATTTAAAACCTACACAAACATATGCAGATGATAAATTAATTGCAGATCAAAAGTAAAAAATAATATATCTCAATTCATATCCAATGTTAATGTCATAGAGCGTATAGAGAGAATCCGGACAACCATTTTAACACTTATAGTGTCTGGGAGTAATTGTTACAAGCTAATGCACATACCCATTCATTATGTCTCTTGGTAGTTACGGTCTTGATCTGTAAATAGGGGAATTTTGTAGGTGATAATCTATGTTACTCAATTGGTAATAGCTTTAATTGCATAGTGCGCGGCAATAGCGTTTTACATACTGCTACCTGGTATACCCAGATGCTTTTGTGAGTGTGGGGGTTTTATGGATAATGCGGGGGCCTCAGGTAGCCTTTACCCAGTATTTGATTTGAAAAATCCACGTATTATATATATTATATTATATTATATTCAGAAGGTGATGTGATGGTTACAAAATGTCATGTAATCACATCCCGTCTTCTACGTTTTCCCCTTTATGCGGTAAGTTTATTTCCCAACATCAAATACCTTTAATTAGAGACGTACAGGCTTCAGTTTACGCTATTAGAGAAGATTTAATACGTAAGAAAGGAAAACTAGAATGTTATATGAAAGCAGATACTACACTCTTAGAAGGCCGGGATCAAATATACGAGTAGTTTTCGGGATCATTTTATTTTGATCCTTTAAGGATCACTTTTGATCCTTTAAGGATCACTTTTGATCCTTTTGCGGATCAATATATAAAATGGATCAAATTCACAAGGATCCTTTTTGATCCTTTTTTAGGATCATTTTATTTTTATCCTTTTTGATTACAATATCAAAGTTTTGATCCGTATTTCTGGTTTACTTTGATACGGAAAGGATGAGCTCATATTTGAAACCGCGTTTGGATCCAACGTATCTTTTGTTTCATATTTGAGTACAACCCAATATCCACTACAAAGCGGGGAATGTATACAATGGTGTAACATATATAAATACGTTGATATCATCACACAGTCCGGCGTGGTCGAGTGGTTAGAGCGAAGGTCTCGTAATTACCAGCAGGTATGAGTGCGGCGTGGGTTCAAACCCTGCTAGCGTCACTTCAGTGTGATGTTTTTTGCAGATCTTTTTTATAAGAAATATTTGATCCTTTTTCGGATCAAAAATTTTGATCCTTTTTTTGGGATCACTTTGATCCTTAAAGGATAAGCTCATATTTGATACCTAAAAAGGATCAAAATTGATCCTTTTTGTCTCATATTTGATACTTTCTTTCTAAGAGTGATACCTGTTTACGTTTTTCTCGTGTCTTATGTCTCACGAATCATGTGTACAATCTTAATTTATCTTGGAAATTTTAGGTTGATTTATATCCGGGCTTTCTAAATAATAATGATCGAAGATACAATTCTAAATAAACCCTCAAATTTACCCTGCTCAGCAATTCATAACTCTGGAGAAATGTTTTGATAATAACTATGACGATTAATCATGTTCCATTTACCAGAACAAGTTTTGACATAGAATGGTTGAATAAAATTCAGTTCAGATGGCAAGGGTATAGTATATAGATAAAAAATAATAATACCCTCGTTTTATAGTTTTTAGAGAGGCAATAATGTGATGTAACTATTACCTTTGTCAAAGAACATTAAAATACATCGAATATAGGTTAATATTAATTCACTTATAGCTAAAACCTATCAACTACAATCTTACTATGTCAAAGCTTACAAATCCCAATTCGACCGTGGAATTAGAACTTGGGATTCCTCTCACACGATCCAATGTTCAGCGATTCGGTAGATCTCTTGATAATGATGCACTAGAACTGAAGTTAAAACATATTTCTTAAAATCATCAACAAAAGTGTCATGCACTTACTGTATTAAGCATTAGAAAGACACAGAAAAACAACTATTTTGCCAAATTGGATAGCTTATGAGTACTTCAGTATTCAAAACGTGGAAGAAAAAAACACAGGATACACAGCCATGTTTGTAGTCACATATACTTCTATCATATGTCTCCCACTATAATCTAAAATAAATTATTCGACTGCCATTTCACATAGCACAATGTAATCGAGCCAATAATGTAACTAAACAGAAACCTAGCAGTCGGTTGATTGATCAGTAGATAAAAGCTGACATGTTACTCATATGCTCAATTGGCTCGGTATATGTGCCTTATGAGGAAGGCAGTCGGGATGCAAGATATGTATAAATATCTGAAACGAGTTACTCATTAGACAATTTGGGTCTCGACGCTTCACTTTGAAAGCATTGTTTATATTCATTATAGTACGAGAAGATGTTGAAAGTTGTGATGACGTATATGATATATTAATCATTGAGTTTCACTGGTGATCAAAACTTATATTGAATCGTTTCCATATGTACAAAATAGCTATACTCAAAGTTTTATTCAAAATGATAGCCGATCCTACTCCATTGAAGTAGAGATTTTCGAACAAAAATTGTAATTTCAAAACAGCTTTAGCAAAAAGTAAAGGATTTGAGGTTTTATGGCAAATAGAAAAAAAAAACCAAGTTGAATTTTCAAACAATTCTAAACAAGTCTAGAATTCACATACCCTCTGTAGTTACACCTACAGTTAGGATGACAGAAGATGAGCATTCGAAAATCTCTCGGAAAAACAATAGGGTTATCAGCTTATCAAGGGTCAGAGCCAAAATATATCATGAAAGCCAAGTATATAATGTAAACAAAAGTCATGTAATGAAATGCCTCAATTCCAGGTGGTCCATAGTAAAAAATATTACATTCATTACCCTTAATTGGGAGGTAAGATTATCTGTATTAGCCATGTTTGCATGTCATTGCAGTAAGTTCTTGAATTAAGTAAAATGAAAACTGAATGCTCTTACTGTAATTAAAACCGAAAATGACCACGTATATACCGCCTGCATCATTTAAAAAGGATAACAAATATGCTGATTTAAATTATTAATGTTCGGCAAATATCGGCAAAATTAGGGAATGTGATAAATATCTTAGGTATCATCTAGTATATGTATTCAATTAATCATTAAAAAGTTGCCCGTTTTACTGAACTCAAGTTCCAAGTTAAAAGCATCGAATATTATGATGATAGGTATTTTTGAAACATAGTGGACATCCTCAATTACGTTGTATATCATGACATTATTGAAAAATGTACAATAGAGCAACTGGTTCCGTTGCTAGGCTTTGATAGTGTTACTATTGGCTAAACAACAAGTCGTTAAATTTCCTTTATGTTGTTGTTGTTACGAGTAGATTAATAAGTAGAACACTTTATTTCATTTCAATGCAAAACAAGCGTCGAATATAATGGGCTTTATTCATTTATGGAATTCTGATTTAAAATAATTGCAATTTAGGCTAACTGAGGAGAAAACCCTCTTCATCATATAAAAGTAAACAATTTAAGAATAATTTAAAAAATACAAAATGCCTTTATAGCTTGGTTAGTAAAGCACGCACTTTGAAACAAATTTCAGACTGGATCTTTCTTCCTTTCTTTTCTCAATTATATCGAGATTTATTTATTTTACAATCCAAATTGGTTAAATGCGCAGGCTACAAAATTCAGTATTATTATGTCATTAAAGTCTTATATTATATAAAGATTTATGTGGGCAATATTAAATTTCATAAAATAATCAAACATGTCTTCAAATGTAAAAAAGCAAGTAAAATGCACCTGATTAACTCAAAAACATAAACCAACAAGCCAACAAAATATTAAACACAACCATAGAGACTTGCATGTACGAAATTTATATATCTACCTTTGGTTATGTGTGTATACGAGTATATACAAATGATAAGCCGTAATGCTGCTGTTAGCATAGTAATAATAACCAACAATCAATTTTACCCAGAAAAGCTTTAGCAAACAGCAATATAATGGATCAGTACATTAAAAGTGACATTGTGTTATGAGTACACCTATGTGTTCATTTGGCTCATGTAGGCATGATTATTATATTTAAGAATTGTGGATGATAAACACGATTGCTCTTAATAATCACGTCATCTAAACCAACCAACAAACAAAATGTTTAACACAACCTTGGAGACTTTCATGTACGAATCTTTATATATCTACCTTTGATTATTTGGGTATATATACAAATGATTAGGCTGCCATGCTGCTGTCAGCATAATAATAATAACCAATAATGTTACCTAGAAAAACTTTAGCAATCAACAATATTAATGGATCAGTACATTAAAAGTGACATTGTTTTATGAGTACGTATACATACCTATGTGCTCATTTTGCTCATGTAGGTATGGTAAGTGTTTCTAAGAATTGTGGGTGATCAACACGATTGATCCGAACAATCACGTCATCTTAACCTCTCTGATGTTGCCGAGATACGTCTGTGTAGTGATATTTCATCACACTGATCTTTAAAAGGGCAGTATATGACATTAAACAGCTACTTTAAGAACACACGACTTTTCGACATTTTTGTTTCATGTTTTTATCTTTATTCAATTTCAATTCTCAAAAAGTAAAATCATTAATAAATTATTATAAGCATTAGTTCGAATTAAAAAGAAGAATGTTACCTGTTATTTATTACTTATTATGTTTGTTTAAATTCACGTCAATATGTGTCAAACAAGCAGTGTATTTTTGAGAAACATGTCTAACAACTCTCACTTAACATCCCTATAGTACTTACACCGAGGTAAATATTAACATATCGAACATGATATCAATAGGTACACTCTAACTTCGCGGGATTCTAATTTTAAATCTAAACTCGGAATAAATTCAAACGTATATATAAAAGATTAGTTTTTAATCTTTAAAGATCGTTTCAATCGAGTTCAGTCTTTGTTAATCTTTTAAAACACAAAAATAAATAAAGTGAATATATCGGCATATGAACCAATCACGTCGATTGTATTGGATTACGTGCCTGTGATTTCGACAGAACCCTAATGGACGTTAGAGCTTATTACTAAGCAACATGTTCCCCGTGCGAGCGAAAATTCTCTCGTATTTTTATTGTAATAAAAGTGCAAAATAATTATATCACGACCTATACAATACAAAATGTATTAATTTCTAACCACTTTTGACTTGTGGTATCATGGACTCACTGTCAAGAAAGAGTAAAAATTGCATTTGAAGTCAGCTAAGTAAGCTTAAAATGTCTGTTGATTATCACCTGTTATTTTAGTCCGTAAGAGATTAGGTATAAACATCCGACCAATCATTTCACATTTTGAATTCAAATCTCAAAAATAATTCTTCTTTTAAAACTTTTTTGGATTAAACCATCTATATGAAATATTTATTTTAAATCTAGATGGATTCACTTTCACTAAATACGGTCTTTGAAAAGACTAAAAATAAGTTTTCAAGATTAAAATGGTAATTGAATTTAGAGTGTAGTTATTTTTGATGTTGTTAGTCCATAAACAAAACAAAAATGCATTTTTGATCAAGCTTCAAGATGCCAAGCTTTAATTGTTTCTAAAAGCACTCAGGAGTTAGTCTGTGCTATTTTAGCGTTCTGAAATCCCATTACGGTAACCTATATAAATATCCTTAAGATTACAAATTTAATATGGATTTTCCCATTGCGCAAAAATCAGAGAAAGTGATTGTTATTATACTCTTGTAGTTATTGTTAACCTCGATCCATAGCATATCTTTTTACCATTATAGATTTTTTCTGTTTTCTGTCTTAACACCGTGATAAGTTTCAGTTTTAATATCTGAATATACCTTTTAGCATAGTTTAAAAAAAATGTGTATCAGTGCTAGTGCAACATAGAACAAATAGATTAAAAGAGACATATTCATACAATAGATTTGCGATTTCAATAACATCGGCGAATTAATCGTTATCAGTATCAAGCAAATAAAAAATATTAATGTTATTATTTCAAACACACAAAAGTTTTTCCCCTTAAAATAGTAACCATTAAAAGAAAAACACTGCAAATATTCGTTCGCCATCATACAATTCTCCATGAATATATGAATACATACAATGAATAGGCTGCCATACTACTGTCAACATAGTAATGGAGCCAATAATGTTACCCAGAAGAGCTTCAGCAGTCAACAATGTTGATGGATCAGTACATTAAAAGTGACATTGTATACCTGAGTATACTTATGTGCTCATTTGGGTCCGTGTGGGTATGTGCTTTTGTCATGTTTATAGCTAGGGCGTGCTCCTACTAGAAAACTAAAGTAATACATATGTTGAGTGTCAGACAACGATTTTGGTTTTGAATCTTTTATATGTGTGGTATAAGTATATACAACTTGTGTTTTATTACATGGCAATGTCTTCAGGTTTGTTTGTTTGTTGATGTTTGTTGATTATTTATTTATCTAATTTTGTTTGAAGGAAATGGCTAGAAAAATAAAAATTATCACGATTTTTACTCTTTATTCAAATATATCGACATCAAGAAAAAATATCACCGGTTCCGTGATTTTCATTCAATACAAACAAACAAACAGAAAATTTATAAAAAATCTACAGAAACATTATCATTATTATAAAAAAACAGTGATATTTCTGATGGAGCAACTCGGATGTCAAAAAGAGTGCATTCGCCATTTTACTCTCAGGTTTTAAAGTGCATGTAGTAATATTGAATATCACTTCAACATAGACAACTAATATAGATGATTAATCTGTATTGTAACAACGTTTTTATCATTAACTTGAGTTTTAACGGGTCAATTTTAAACTTAGGCTTTTAATCATATATAACATTTATTAATCTTTTT
>JXSR01S029599.1:16387-28049 GCA_000969725.1 Ophiothrix spiculata
ACGCGTGAACGGCGCGTGGACCAAACGCCTTAAGTCCAAATACGTCACGATCAATCATTATGCAATCACCCCAGTCTATATCTAAGCACGGAATGCCTAGTCTGCCTGAATTCCCCCCGTAGCACGAAGCCTGCACTCTCCCTTCTGAAACCAGAGGTTGCGGGTTCGCGTCCCGGGCCTGGCGCACGCACAATTTTTTTCATCCTCCCACACTCTATGACGTGTTTGTACTTAGTTTATTTTACCCCTTCCCCGTGAAAATGCTAAAAACGGTGGGTACTGTTAGGGTTATAGAAACACATCCTCATTAACCCTAACAGGATAAAATCATACACGTGAAAATGCTAAAAACTGTGGGTACTGTTAGGGTTATGAACTGCATCTATCGCTACAATTATGAAATTGACATTGTTTAATGAGATGCTAGAGCTATATATTACTGTACTCTAAGTAACCTTCTGTATCAAAGTTGATCCTTGATGTATTTTGTACCTTGTCCATTGGATCTACTTATATTTTACATTTGCTATGTACGTATACTCACTAATTATAAAAATATATAAACAATATTCAATTTCTCATCTAGATTACACTCACATTTGAAGAGGACAGTGACAAACCCTACAGTATACACAAGAGGAGTTCAGCCTAACAGAAATATGTACACTATGGATGGACATTTATTTAAAAAATAATTTTCATTTTCCCCAAGCACCTGGCCAAACTTAGATGGACTTTCTCATTCATAATAAAGATATCTTAAATACTATACTTCTAAAAAGATCAAATATCTAATTTCTGTATCTGAATTTGAATAAAAATTTCATGTACAGGAGTGTCAAACCCCTATAATTTATAGTCTTCGCCTACACTGTCATTATAAAAATATTTAATATATTTCAAAAAAAACTTTTTTTTAAAACTCAATCAGACTCTTTTTGTATTTACCAGCAGTGGTAAGCTTCTGCAATAATATACAGATATAGTGGCATCTTGACTGACCTGAAGGTAAGGCCATTATTTTTTTCTTCCATTGTGGAAAAGGTTAAAATTTCACAGATTTTTTAGACTGAGTGCACAAGTTTCATGAAAAAGATAAAGAAATACAGCAAATAGGAACAGACGGGTTGATTGCTCCAGCATCCTTTGGACACGATGCAGAAAACTATAGATAATTGAGATGAGTTAAAACAATGAGTTGTTGTCAAAAATATCAATATAATAGCGTTAAAACACTGACATCAAATCTACAGTAATGTCATATTTAAAACAACATTATAGTTGCATTTCAACTCGACTGAATTTTTGCAAAGTTGAATAACATGATCACTGTGTTACTCAATTAATAGCACTACATACAGAATAAGGCCGAAACCATAGTCAGCCTCCAAACAAAATTTTCCCTACCAAACATTTGGTCGTGACGTCAAAATGACATGTGACCCCAAACAAAATAACTTCAACACCGAGTTGAGACCAAATAAAATTTCGCGCTAGATTGCACATGTTAATTGCCATTTACATTGGACTACATGTTTGTTACCCGTTCATACTTAAATGTTACCCGTTCATACTTAAAATTTGATGGCAAATATTTGGTGACATCACGACCAAATGTTTGGTAGGGAAAATTTTGTTTGGAGGCCGACTATGGTTTCGGCCTAAGAAGCCTTTATACTATATGTACATTTTGTACATAATGTGTACAATAACACCTTTTGCATGGATTACTGTTATTCAAGTTCCTGAAGTAAATTGGACTTCCTCTTCAGATTCTTCCAAAGCCTGAAATTTCACTGTTGATTCATCGTCCCCTTCAGTGTCCCCATCAGGCACTTCTACAACATCTGAACCAACAGGCAGCTTAGATTCTGCTTCTTGGTTGGCTTCAATATTCATCACTTGTATCTCTTCTTGATCAACACCATGAGATATGGTTATACCCTCATCTGATGCTTCATCGGGTAGTGCTACTACTCCTTCCATCTCCAATACTTGTTCTGATTCTGGTATAGCCAGTGGTAGCTCTGATTTTTGTTCAACATTTACGCCTTGTTTATCTGGTTCCAGTTTGGACTCTAGTTTGGGCTCCAGTTTTGGTGATTGTATTGAAAAAACATCAGATATACAAATATTCATAGGATCAGGCTCTCCAGAGCCTGGTGTCATTATAACTTTGGTTTTCTTTGTCTTCTTCCTAATTTTTGGTGTTACATATTGTCCCTGCATCAAGGGGACCATTGTTGGAAGCTCAAAACTACCCAGACCAGAAAAATCTGTCATACCACCAGAGCAGGGAATACACAAAGAGAGAAATCTATGGTCTTTACAAACATTGAACCCGCATGACTCGCATATCACATTGGATTTGCGGTCAAGGATACGAGGACAAATGTAGCAGCGACGACGCTTGCCGGGTGTTGCCCTTTTTTTGCGTGTTACAAATTCAATATCTTGCTGTAAGCTCTGAGAAAATAAAAGCACATGGTTTCTTGTTAACACCATAGATGTCTGGTCTAGCATAGATACACAGTAAATGAAATTACTTCAATTCAGAAAATATACTGATGTTATAAACAGAGGTCAGTACTACACTCTAGTTGAAATTCACTAAAATTTTCTTTTTGTGTTACTTATTAAAAAAAATTTGTACATGATGTAAATATCAGCATCTATAGAAGTCTGCTGGCGTATTATATTATCATAGGATGAAAGGAATAAGAAAATTAATAGGCAAAGAAATGACAGCATTTTCATTAATACAGTCAGTTGGCTAAAAATGTGTCGAAGGCAGGATAAATACTAGCCACCTAAACTAGCCAGAACATATTAGGCTTACAAGCTACCACATGAACTTTCTGACCTGAGGTACGGTGCGGTTGCGGTGCGTTTCGCACTGTACTGGTACTTGTATTATAACATATCAACCTGATACCATTCAATCGTGTGCTTTCAATTAGCTTCAATTATATCACTACCAGTACCCTTACAGTGCAAAACGCAACTTAACCGCATAACGGATAAAAAGAATCTGACCTTAAGTCTGGTTAACCCATTATGACAGCGTCTAGCTATGTCTTGGAAAGATCTAAAAGAATGATTTCTATGGTTGGTGGTGATAGTATTATAGCTGGTAAGCTAGAGAGGAAAGTATTGTACAGGTAAGGAGCTGGAAGACAATGAGACAGCTTATGGCCACAACTTAAACGTTTGCTAAACGAATGCTAAAAAGGTAGAGCTACAATAGGGGTGGCAGAGGAGGGACTGGTTGAGACGATACATGCAGACCAGTTTGATGAAAACAGTGAAAGCTAGTCAAGATGAGGAGAAAAAGATATCAAACCACAACTTGAGTTGAGATACCCAGTTAAAGCTCTGCAAGGTAATAAATATAAAGAGATCTTCCAGAAAACAATGAAAATCGACAGCAATCATAAGAGATCGAGAAATTATCATCATTTGCTTTGAACACGAGCATCTACTAAAAGAATGAATTTCTGTAGATGTATTTAATTTGGGTTTCCTTCAAATCTCCTCACTAACTCTTTCAAAGTAGAAACAAATACTATTGAGTCTTCACAATAAGGCACTCACATGTTTTATATAACTCGCAAAACATTTTTTTCTATCCACTGGTAGGCATTGTAGTTCAATGGGTTAATTTTCTTGTAAAATCCACCGACAGATGTTTGCTATCTACTACAGACACAAATTTAGTTTTTATCAGATTTCTTGCATATTTACTGAAATTTATCTAGTTCACCTCTCTAAAATCAAATTAAAACAACTTGCTGTCTACTGAAGATAGTTTACTTTTACTTTAAATTGTCTACATAAAATAAGCTAGACAAAACGTGTTTTATCCAATGTGTCTTGCCATAATTTATTGTTCACCCTTTCATTAAAATCCAGTAACACATCTAATTTGTACTATCTACTGTAGATACCAACTAGTTTTTCGTAAATATTATATTCTTAATGACTTCAAGTTAGTGACATGGCCTTAGTGCACACTTTCTTTATATCAATTGTAGACAGCACTTGCTATCTACTGTAGATAGTTCACCCTTTCCTGAAGTTAAAAATGTAACTTATGATTGTAGTGTTTTTCTTTCTCCAAAACCAAGTAAAGATAGAATGTGCAATATACCATAAAATCAACTGAAGACAGATTTGAATTTTGTTAGTTTTTGCCATATCCATTAAATAGCAACATGTTTAGCAGAACAGATATTCCATTAGAAGCAGAACATCTAAAAAGGTAATCATTTACTTGTTGCACATTAGTCACTTTTGCATATTTTTAAAAAAAGAACATATTTGTGACAAAATCAAGGGAAATGAGTTACATGTTGGTAATTTTCCATTTTTGATTTTATATCATAGTCTTGTTGTGCAGTAATAATGCTACATTTTGATCCAAAACTCCAGTTTAGTAGTGGTGGGCTATACAGGGTGAAAAATATGGTGATGTTTCAGATTAATGAGAGTAAAATTTTTATAAGATGCAGCTTGTGCTTCTGAACAATTTGACACCTTTCTATTAAGAAATCAGTTGAAATTTGAGGGGGTGCTGGCCAAAATGTTGCCACATTTCTTTGAAGAAAATGTCAAAATGTTCAGGAGCACAATACATACATACATACATACATAAACCGCATCCTATAAGCTTTTACTCTCAATAATCCCAAACATCACTATTTTATAGTCCACCACTAATTATATGGCATCTGGTTCCAGAGATACAATTCTTTTTAACTTGAAAAACAAACAAAACAAAAAAAAACCTCAAAATAATTGTCTATCTTTATTGCCAAGTATTTCAAAAATATTTTTTCCGAAATTCAACTCACTCTGCTTGATCATGTCACATTTATGCAATCAGATCATTTCAGAAAACAAAGACTCAGCAATATAATAAGTAATATACAAATCACACGCACATGGTATGTTCACTACTGACTGATTAGCATTTATTGATACTGTTCACAAATGAGCATATATCTGACACCAATGACTACTATTAATTACTGTTACAAAACTCTAAATTTGGCAATACATATAGGAGTAGGCTTGAATAGATTCATCAGGATTGGTAGAATAAATAGATAAAAGATTCATTTAGACTAATCCAAAATGTCCACTTACGTGTACGTTTCAGCAAACACTGTTGCCTTTATCAACACTTTGATGAAACTGACGCTGATTGAAGTTTCCTGGAAACGATGTTGGTGTTGCCAGTTGGTTTTACTTCCGGTGTTTTCAGCAAGATCTCATCATAAATCATGATTTAGAAAATATTGTCCTTCATCCCTGTTCATGGTGGTGCCCTCCTTCTTTCTTATCTCAATAGCCTCTTTGATCCAGCGTTTATATCTGTTCTGTTCCTTGCCAATATTTATATCAGCGTTTATATCTGTTCTGTTCCTTCAATCAGCGTCAGTTTCATCAAAGTGTTGATAAAGGCAACAGTGTTTGCCAAAACGTACACGTAAGTGGAAATTTTGGATTAGTCTAAATGAATCTTTTAACCATAGAGTAGGGTAAATTTCTAAAAGCTTGTGTGAGATTGAGTAGGGGCAAACTATGCGTTTAGATTTTAAAATTGGTGAGACAATGCCTTAATTACAGGCCTATCTACATTCTATGCTCCTAGCATTAAGTTTGTTTGACTATTTTTATACCAATCAATTCTGTGCTGTATTTTTCTGCATACACAAAGTCTCAAAGTTACTACATCAAATTGTTTTTTGTCGTTACTAAGCTATTTTACGTACCTTGTCTTTACTCAGTTCAAATTAACCCTAGACAAGGGCAATGTGCCAATTTTAGGAATGGTCTATAACATGTGATTTGGGTATTAATATATTGTCATTAACCAAAATTTCATTAAAATTACTCTCTTTGTATGGTTAAAAATGAGTTTTTTATATCCATATTTAATTCTATCAGAGTTCTAATATAAAACCATGAAAGTATAAAAAAATTGGTATTGAATGACAATTAGAGTTCTGAATTGGCACCTCTTGAATGCTGATAGGATATTTCCAAATCAGAAAGGCATTTGGCTGATTCGCAAAACTATAGTTGTGAGAAAATCAAGTTTAACGTTTTAGTAATGAGTAAAACTTGAACAGAGAGAGGATTTTTATCTTGGTTTTTAACACATTTTTTTTAATTTGCTACTGCCATGGACAACTTGAAAATGTGTTTCTTAATTAAAGCAGGCATAACTCCTCTTAGGAATATCTGATTTCCTTTGTATTTTTTTAAATAAGCAGAAGACTCTGCACATGCATTTACCAGGGCTCTATTTCATAAAGCAATTTAGGAATGTTCTTAAGTATAATTTTGTAAAGTTACTTAAGAATAAGACATTTTTGAACATTTTCAACTTGGAAGTGATCAAATTTCCCAACTTAAGACCAATTTATTTGTATAGTTTTAACATTTCTGTCTTTGTCCTATACAGATGAAGTTATGGGTAATTGACCTTTGACCTAATATAGTCAAATTAAGATCAAACCTAAAGTTAAGAACATTTTGAATAAAGATAGGAACTTTTTCTGTTTCGTTTTAAATTTTCTTAACAACTTTGGAATAGGAATTTCATAAACTGATAATAATTCAACATTTATCATCCGAAGTTACTTTAGGAAATGGAACTCATTGTTAATAAAGTCAAAGATATTTGTGGATTTATAAAGGATAATTGTTCTGCAGACCAACTTAGGAATATTCTTAAATCTTTATGAAATAGAGCCCACAATGCTTCACATTAGGTTTGAATAATAGTTGTTCTTTTGTTATACAGCCATGAATCTCAGTCAACTACATATTGACTCACCCTGAACACTTTACATGCTCCTTTAGTCCATGAGGTACATTTTACAATATCTGTTTTGCACAAGAATAATTATACCCAAAAGTACCTCTGAAATATAGACAGTATATTTTCAGCACAGCAATCAAATTTTAGGCTTACTTGATTTTTTCAGGGTGATCAAAACTATGTTAGTAAATATGATTCAAGTATAGTTTCATCATTGCAATTTTTCTTCAATTGGCAAAAAATCTGCAGACAACTCTCCTAGTTCCACAAGTTTTTTGATAGCTGACGGAAGTATCCCTTTCGACACTGGTTGATGATAACGTAACCTATACTGCTCTATGCTAATCAAATCTGGATTCATCACTAGCACTTTCTCAATTTGATCCGGAGGATACTTCACAAATGTAAATGATTTCGGACCACTTATATGAAAGCAATGTAACTTGCCGAGGTTTAGGCTTTCTAGCTCACTGGCTGCTGATTGGAATGCACCTCTTGTGCAATATGGGCTGTAGCTGTTATCTTTGAAAACTCTTGGTGAAACCACAGGGCCGATTATCCCTAGAAGTCTATTCATGTTTTCAAGCAGTCTGGCTTCAGCACTGGGTGGTTCGTCTTCAGCAATCTATTTTTGAACATATGGAAATCATGTTATGGGATGTCATAACTTAACATTTGTCAATTATATGTCAATGTTTAATCTTTTAAATTTAAGTTGCCACACAAATTCACTTCTACATGTTTCACATCACCAACTGGAGTATCTAGATCAATTCTAATGCGCAGAACAGTAAATGTTTATGTATTGCCATTCAAGGACCAAGAGTGATTGTGCATGGGTAGCTTGTGCATTTACAAATTTTAGGGCAGATTTTGAACAAGGATCTGTATGATTAAAGATAAAAGGCTCGCTAAAATTCTGATATAGATAGAAGATTATAATATTAGTACTCAGTCACACTGCTTGATATCAAATACAAGACATGAAAGACATCCTATCTACCCTTGACATCAATTCTTCACTCATATGAAGGCATAAGACATGTATTTTTGCACTACTAGTTCATTTTGCGCTACTAGTGGGGCAAAATGAACTTTTTTCAACTTCATTTTGCCAGAAAAATGAAAGCGATGAGAGTTATTTGTTAATTGTTTATTAAAGTTCTTTGAGAAAATACATTTTTATAGTCTTAACTTCTGACTTTGATGTCACAAGAGCGCCTTGAAGTTAGGTGGTCCGTTTTGCCCAACCATCCCCTAATTATATCTTCTGTGGTTAAAGGGACTAGCCTAGATTCAACGTAGAATTAAAAGCTTATGGAAATGCTCTAAATAAAGCTTAAAAGTGTAGTAATATCTAAAAAAAAAAATTTAAAAATGGCTCAAATTGAGAGATAACGAATTTGCAATATATCATTCTTTCATGGAGGTGTGACTATCTTGTGTTTTGAGAATCTTAAATTTGTACCTCAGATCTGGATTTACCAGATAAAAAATCAAACAAAGCTCTTAGATATAACTTAATACATATTAAAAGAGAAACAATTTCATCAAAAATAATTTGTTTTTAAATTGTTTACCCATCACATGTGTAGAAACAAAATCTTTTTAAATTTTGAAACTAGAAACACTGTTTTCACATCTTATTTTTCGCCGGTGAAAAAAATTAAAGCAGGTAAAGAATTGCAATTTTCTCCAATATTCCTCAAAATCATGGAAAACTACTTGTAGGTTATATTACTATAAACATGTTCTACCGATTCATGTAAAAAATATGTAGGTAAAAAATAGTGGGAAGAATCTAGGCCAGTCCAACACTGTGGACTACATAATCCTGGCTATCACAAGGTATCAAAATCCTCAAAATCCAAAAACTATGAACTATGCAAACATGCAAAAACTATGAACTATTTATGCAAAAAAAAATGCAAAAACTATGAACTATTTATGCAAAAAACTAATTGAGTTGATAGTTGATATAAGTTCAAGAGTATATTAAAATCCAGACAAGAAGTAAATTTCTAGATGTCATATTCTTGAACTTATGAGCAACATTGATATATGAATGGTAAACTTACAATAATCCTAACCACAAAACTGCATAGAGCATTATAATGCATAGTGGGTAAAAACATGATGGGATATAGAGCAGGGCATATGTACGGTATGTCAGTGGAAGCGAACTTTGCACTTTTACAATAATTCATTTTTAGTTGTTTTGGCAAGTTTTTGAATCTGATGAATACTCTTAAATATTAAAGTAACCAATAAAGACTGACTACTACAACCTAAAATCTTTTAGGGATGTATCTTAAAAATAACAAAAGGCAAAGTCCATTTGTACAGTAGTCAATTGAGGGATTGTGTTAATATATCCCATCCGAAACATATATTTTACCCATAATGCATTCTGATCTGAATTATTGAAATTAATTATTGGTTCTTTAAATCCTATTCTTTTTAAGATTTTTTTAAAGATGTAAATTGGTTCTTTGAATTGTAAAAAGATATGCATACTACATGAAAAGTTCTGTCTGTAAGAACAACTTCCTCATATAAAAAATCCAAAAGCTACATGTGTCTCTCTTTTATTTCCTCTCTATTCTTCACTTCTTTGACTTCACCTGTATGCTTATCATATTCCTTTGGATATAGATGACATGCCACACATGTAAGCAGCAAGCCTGTGTGATATAAATCAGTCCAGAAAGTCTAAAGAAAGTGTTGGATGAGCAGAGCTGGACGTGTGATATTAGAAGCAGTCTAACAAAGAACACAACCACCAATATTCACAAAAACACCAAACAATCAAAACAAAGTTACAGTCAAATGACTGTTTATATACAACAGTAACACAATGTAAATAAGATCGAAAGATCATCTCAGCGGACTGCGAAAGTGCTCTTCTACAACATAACCCATAGACACAAGAGATGCTTGTATATCAAGAGTTATGCACTTCGGTGCTGGTCGATTGAAGCGGTGCTCGTAAATTTCCAACGAGGACAAACCTGGGTTCATATCTAATATTTCTTGCACTTCATCAGGAGGTCTCTTAACAAAGATCTTCCTCTTTCCTTGTTGTAAAGACACCAGCGTTCCCAAGTTTAATGCTTCCAGATCATAGCAAGCAGACATGAACTGTTTTGCTGATAGCATGCGGAGGAATCGCCAGTTTTGTTTGACCGTTTGGTGCGTTGAGACTGGTCCAGCTGTCTGCAAGATGGCCTTCATGATGTTTTGTCTCGTTGGGTCTTCATGCTGTCCTAGCATATCTTTGTGTCCTCGCATGATCTATGAAAGGCAAATGAAAAGAATTCAGCACAAGGAACAAGGATGTCTTGAGAAAAACAGCAAATTTGAGAATTTCATACACACACTGTGAAAAAGTCTTGTGCGACAGGGACAGTGCAAGTGCTCATCTCGATGTTATACAGTTTACTTTACAGTACGTCAGCAAAGGTTCCCACTGATGTGGAATTGGGAAATTATGTAGAATGAAAAGCTAATCAATCCTGACAAAATATACCATTTTAAGTTGATAAGTTGAATCCGACACATATTTTCTAATGGCTGAGATACCAATCTCATTTTCTTTAGTATACAGGCATAATGGGAACATTTTACTAAAGTAAGTATGTTGGTGAGGGGAGGGGAGGATAGTGCATCTCTTTTGTACAAACGAGGGTGTATTACCTTCCCATTATCAGGTAACAACATTGTGACACATATCTATCACACAGGTGGGGAAGGATGGGTAAAGTATCAAGGGTTGAGAGCCACAAGGTAAGAACAATCCCAAGCAAGATGGGAACATTTTACTAAAGTATGATGGTGAGGGGAAGGTAGGATAGTGTGTCTCTTTTGTACAAATAAGGCTGTATTACTTTATCAGGTAACAACATTGTGACACATATCTATCACATTGGTGGGGAAGGATGGGTAAAGTATCTAGTGTTGAGGGTCACAATGATGCATCAGTATAACAACAATCCCAAGCAAGGTCAAATAATTTCAAGACCAGATCTTTCCTTGAAAGTTCCATCAAGAACCAATTATTCTTTCCACATGAATGACTTTCATCTGAAAGAACCATCAGGTCTTTAAATCTATCACATATCAAGTGCAAAATCCATGATAAACAAGGCTAAAAACCAGTAAAATGTTATTAATCCTTTACAGCACCAGCAAAGTCTTAGTCCACACCAATAGTTGAACAATGGATACAAGTAGTCAAGCTTAGCAATAGGCTTCTTATCTGCATCCCTAACAAAATTCAGAATTTTCAGTACATCCTACATAGTTCAAGTCCCTTAGAGGTCTGACCAAATTAAAGCACTACCTCTCTACAAGTTAGGCATGTTAGCTTACACTAACCAAATAAGATTTGAGCTACCCTTTTCCCTATAAAAGGTAAATGCATTTCGGTGGTCTAGTTTATCTTTCTCTTTTGGTTAGCATCGGATATCGACTGCGCTCTTCATAAATTTAGCGCTGTTTATTTCCTTTTTATACATTTTCTTTTTCAGATTTTATCTTTGTATATATATATTTAGAGTGTGTGGGGTGTATTTTGGTGTATGTGTGTGATTTTGAAGCATGTCATTTGTATGTACATTTTGTCTTAAGAATGTTAAAAAAACTCATAGGAAGTTACGGTGTACTATATGTAAACATTATATTCATAAAAAATGTAGTGAACTCACAAATAAGGAATTTCAACAAAAAGATTGTGTTCAATATTGGCATTGTGATTCATGTAACGATACAATTGGTCTACCATTTAACCACATCAAAGATGAAAATAAGTATTTGTTAGAGTTATATCGT
>JXSR01S029600.1:25056-38546 GCA_000969725.1 Ophiothrix spiculata
TTTTCTGTACACATTAGGCTTATGTTGTTATCCTCCCCACATTAAGTTGGCTTACTTTGTTTTTCTTTAGTTATTTAATTATGCTCTAAGTAACCTTCTGTATTAAGTTTGATCCTTGATGTGTTTTGTTACCTTGTCCGTTGGATCTACTTTATATTTAAATGTATATGGTACACTAACTTCAGATTATGTTTGCATTATGTATTGGAATATGACACAGAAGCTTCAAAGTATATTTTTCTGTACATCATGTCACAAAATACATAAGGGACAAAGTATTTCCAAATTTGGATTACCTGATCGATAGTTTTGAGATTTTGTAACAATATATGTTTCCCATATAGAGATGCAGTAATTTTCTGGCAAAAATATAAGTTGGTAGATTTTAAAACAAATTGACACAGATGGATGCTTCTATAATTACCTAAGTTTTTGATGGACGTCGTTTTGATGGACGTGTATGGGCAAACTTGACAAATGATCTCAATAATTGGAATTTTAAAAACTGCCTGACATATGGAAAAACAGAGGTATCATCAAAAACACCAAGATCATAGACTATGACCAAGGCTGACTATACGAAAATCAGCTCAGGGTCTCAAGGAAGATTAAAATATCTAATGATAGTATGCTGGAAAAAGAAAAAAAACATACAACAAGACTTCTTGGCAAAATAAAGAGCAAAACACTCTCTTACTTTGGTCACATCAATAGAAAGCAGGATGTTTCTCTGGTGAAGTCATTATGCAGGCCAGGGCACTGTAGAAGGAGCAGGTGGTTGAGGACATCCCAAAACATGATGGATGGATACAGAATCAAAGTCATAGTTAGTCAACCGATTCCAGGGGTTTATCACTTTGCTGCTGACAGATAGAAATAGCAATCGAGCCATCATTGAGGTCACTATATAGCTGTCAGTCATGATAGAAGAGTATCGACCAACTGATCTGATATCAGCATATGGGTCCAAAGCAGTCAGCTTATTTGTTTCAAAGGACGGGTTGGAACATTGTCTGAAACAGAAACTCTGTGGCCTGGGGAGGACCAATATTTGTGCTCGGCTAACCACCAAAGTTCCGCAGGTCCCTATGTGAGACCAAAAATGGGTGAAATGAAAGCCTATCTGAGACCATTAATCCCCAATCTACCATATCTGTTCAAATGGATACCCTATCCGGGACCATACCTGTTTAAATGAATACTCTATCTGAGACCATACGCAAATGTGATGAAATAATTATTGCAAGAAATCAAAGGTAAAATGTAAACTATACACCATTTGAATACCTATAAGAAGCGTTTCTAAGGCAAAAAAAAATGAACTCTGTCTCAGCTTCCTTAGTCCCAAAATCCTAAGCGCTACGCGTTTTTGTTTTAGTCAAAAAGGCTATGCGCTACGCGGAAATCTATTTTATTACGTTTTTAGGTTTTACGTGTTTTTTTTCAGCTGCTTCGCGGCTGAATTTTTTACCTTTTTTATCTCTTGATGTAAGAGAAAAAGAAAAAGAAAAAATGAAAAACCTAAAAAAAGAAATGCGGTAACATTTTTAACCCTATTTATGCACGCGGAAAGCTGAGACAGGGTTCTTTAATTTTTTCTAAAGTATTTGAAGCAGCTTTTATTGGCAATTTAAGGCCCAAAACGCTATGCGGTATGCGGGATTTTTTTTTTAAGTTCTAAAATTTTGATCGCTCAACTTACGTGTGTGAAGTCACCGCCACTGTCACACAACACGTATGCGGTAGACGAAAACACGAAACAAAAAAGTTACAAATATAAATCTCGCTTGAATTTAGAATAAAATTACTAAAAATCGCAATAATTCAGTGGAATTATTTTGCATATTGTCTCCGTGTTTTGTTCATGAGATCGCCATTTTGTTATGACCAAAGCGCGTACATACATGGTTCGCTGGTACTCAACACATGGTCAATCGCTGGATTACTATCGAGAAAAAAAAAAAAGGGGGCGTAGGTCTACGCGCTAAATTCACTTTCACATAGCAATGCGTGCGGGTTTCTGAGACAAACATATTTTGGCATAAGGCACCATCATTAATTAACCATTTTTTCTTAGTTTGATACCCTATCAGAGACGTACAAGCCAAATTTGATAGCCCCATGTGAGAGTACCAGGTCGATTTTGATACCTTATATTGCAAATCTCGAGAATACCCAGTTACCCCCCTAGGCTCTGTGGACATTGAGTTTCCTAAGGAGTTTGGTAATGCTCTGTGGCCATTGAGTTTCCTAAGGAGTTTGGTAATGCTGTTTGGTGCAACTTCAATCCAACATATACACGAGGACAAGGATTAGGACCAAGATCAGGAGGTGTTGCTGGATCTTGTTATTGAAGATGGAGAACTGCTGGTTCAGAATGTTCGCTTTGTCCTTGCTTATCAATAGCAGCCTACATTATTGCCACAGGATGTTCCTAGTGATACAAAGCTAAATTTCTTCAGGATGTGATTGAAGGTTTCAAAATACATGCAATATATTTTTTATATAACAATACATGTACAATGCTTGTCGACATTTGTAGATCTACATTTTGTTATATAGCCCACAGATGTTTTTGTGCAGCTTTGTTGTATGCAGACCAGTAGCCAGGGGGGCCCTTTTCAGTCAAGGCCCCTAAAAAGCCTGTCTCATATTTTGTATAATATGGGCACATACATGGGGAAAAGTTTTCTATAGAGCAAAAAATGTTGCACGAAATGGCTAAAATTGGGTCATCATTTTCAAACTTTTCCTACATCTAAGGGGGCACATCCAACCTCAGACATCCCCTTGCGCGTCGCGTGCGCACACGCTAACATGCGGTATGATCACTTTCTCAGAATGTCGTCCCCGTTTCTGATAACCAGCCTCTAAGTATGCTATTTCTATCTACTCATTTGCTTGATCTTCAGTGGCGTAGCCAGCATGGGGCAAGAGGGGGGCAGAATACCCCCCCCCCCCCCCCTGACAAAAAATCTAGCAGGAAATCGGGACACCAAGCGGGAAAAATAAAGAAGGACAAGAAAAATGTGAGAGCAAGACTGGTAGACAGGAAACATGGGAAAAAGCAGAAAATTGTTTCAAAAGATGTTCAAAAATCGCTGAAAACCTTTTTTTTTGTTTGTCAGTTTTTTTAAAATCGACTTGAATGGATTTGTTGCCGGGAAAAATTTGGAAGAAATGTGCAAACGCTACGGGAAAATCGGGACGAAATGTCTTTGTCCCCCCCCCCCCCCCCGACCAAAAAGTCTGGCTACGCCACTTGTACTGTTGATCTCGAGGAAAAAATCTCAGATCAAAAAGCAACTAATTAGATGTCTCACACCATCTATTCAATGATTGATACATAACTATTTACATAAAATTTGATAATGCATCGATCATAACATAATTAAAATTATGTTTTGTTCTTTCTCATCTCTGAAGTCATGCTAATCTAACAACTGAGAATGAAACAAGATTGAAAGCCATGTGTACTGGTACTAGCTGTATATTTGGCAACTGTCTGACCTGTATATTTTTGCTGTATCATAAATGATAATAATGTTGTTTACCAAATTAACAGTTACTAATTATACAAATTAAGGTGTTTTCTTACCGATAGCCTGGAAAATTGACCGTAAAATCTCTGACTGTTGGCTTTGTCACGTGAACCTTGCGAGGTAAGTGGGAAATCCGTTACCGGTATATAAATAGACAAATACATCACGTGATCCTTTATTATTTCTGCAAGTGAAAAGATCGAAATAAATAATTTATTTATCGATTAAAATATATATAATTAATTATCAATCAATATCTTTTATTACTTTATATTTTCTACCACTGAGGAAGTTCAGTCCATGGAACCATGCAATGCAGATTCTACGTCATCAACCTTAGGGCCTAAATGCCAAATAATTTAATTGCGGTCATTTATTACATTCCGGAAAAGTGATTACCGTACACAAACAAATTATCCCCGGCAATTAAAACAATTAAATATATGACAAAATGATCAATAACTTTATCACAACAACACCTGCAATTAATTTATTTTCACACATACTAAGTATTGTGATATTGATGTTATACTGGGGTATGTTCAGGTCAACTAAAATAACTACGCACAATACTTACATTGTAGGAGAGCTCAGTTGCACAACTATTCTCATATTGATAGATATAATGACTTAATATGGTAAGTAGGCTTAAGTTAGTAATCAACTTTAGGAATTAACCAATTTTTACCTCTGCTGAAAATGTATTACCAAATCACTAGGCATCAACTGACAACTATGATCTTAAAGTTGCACCTTTAATAGCAATTGCAATGAACCTCTTTAATTTAAAACTTCATAAGCGAGTGAAATGAGACAAAATCAATGCATGCGCGTTCAATTTTGATGCGTCCAATTCACGAGGCCCGTAGGGGCCGAGTGCATTGGACAGCAGACAAAATTTATCGCAAGTACATTGATTTTGTCTCATTTTATGAGCGTTATGGAATGCAAATTTATTAATCATTCATACACAACAGAAAAATAATATCGTATCTTTAATGAAAAGAAATAAGTCCATTAAGGGCCCTGTCAACCCTTCGTTTTCTGAAATATTTTATGCTCTGTAACTCAGCAACGGATGAATAAATCCAAATAAAAGTATATATTTCTAAAAGCGGATTTGCATACTGAACATGATGGTGAGGTCATTTTTGGACCAAAATGTGTCATTTTGGCCCTAGGTCCAAAAAACACATTTTTTGGCCCAAAATTTTACGGGAAAGCTAACTAAATTTTGCTTTAGTGAAATTTCGAACCATTTTACTTTTTAGAATCTAGAAAGCAAAATCTAGGAATGCTTTTTTCAAATTTTTGATTTTTTTCTTAGTTTTTGAGATATTGTCAAAAATTGGTCCAAAAATGTCAAAAATCCCACTGCTGACACAAAAGTTTGGTGTCAGCAGTGGGATTTTGACCTATTTTTGGCATTATTATGTTCTGAGCTGTCCGATTTCCAAAAAAATCGGACAGGGATATCGGACAGAATACAAAACATCAGATTTTGAACATAATAATGATAAAATTGGATGGATTTTTTCGCATGATACTCAAAGATATTGGTCTCGCTATGAGTAAAACTCATAGCGAGACCAATATCTTTCTGTATCATACTCAATCCATCCAATTTTATATCAATATTTCAAAAATGAAGAAAAAAATCAAAAATTTGAAAAAGGCGTTCCTAGATATTGCTTTTTAGATTCTAAAAAGTAAAACAGTTCAAAATTTTACCAAAGCAAACTGTAGTTAGCTTTCCCGTAAATTTTGGGGCCAAAAACATGATTTGTGGACCTTTTTTGGACCTTAGAGCCAAAATTTTACATTTTGGTCCAAAAATAACCTGACCAGCGTGTTCAGTATGCAAATTCACTTCTAGAAATGTATACTTTTATATGGATTTAATTATTCGTTGCTGAGTTACAGAGCAAAACCATTTTCTGAAAATGAAGGGTTGACAGGGCCCTTAATATGGCCATCAAAATCCAAAACTTCTGTTAACTAAATAAATTATCACCCGACAAAAACAATTAAACATTCACATGCACTAAACGACCGCCACGCAAACCGGAACGCAACAAGCGCAGTGCATTGTGAAAATCCACTGCACTCCGCATACTTTACATTCTTCTCAGTATGGCTAGGTGACACGTGCAGCACACGCGGAGTGTATGAATACCAGATAAAAGGACAGATTCTACATATCAAAAGATTCCACATAACTCAACATCTTCATATATACAGACTCAACAGAAATCACTATAGTCAAGTGATATTTTTGTAGTTAAAATCCAATTTGCTGCTTCAACAAAAAAGTGATGACCGAGTTCTAGTCAGACTATGGTCACAATACGTCGTATATAGGAACAGCATTTAGTCCATCTAATAGGACCATGTTGTGATGCCCTCGCTGCTTGCTTTGCTCGCAGTCCTTTTAAATGGACTAAACACTGCTAGTAACTGTTTGTATGAGTTATTGTGACCATAGTCTAACCCAGCCTTTGGAGAGGCTCCCAAATCAGGAATAATTCAGTTAGCAGGCCTGGTTTTGCATGGTATACCTCGCATAGAGCTACAAGTTTTGGGGTATTATTCAAAAACAAAGTTAGTTATCAATTATATTTTGAACTTAAATACACAGAAATAGATGTATAACAATAATTAACTATGTTGTTATCCTCCCCACATTGAGTTGGCTTACTTTGTTTTTCTCTAATTATTTAATTGTACTCTAAGTATTACCTTCTGTATCAAATTTGATCCTTGATGTGTTTTGTACCTTGTCCGTTGGATCTACTTTATATTTTATATTTTTTATCATTTAACACATAAAAACTTAACCTTGTTCCCAGATAATGTAAATTTGCACTTTCTAAGGACTAATCTTGCAATAGTTGCTAATCATAGATTGGCCATTTTCATTTTTTATGTTTTGTGTGTGTATTTGCTTTCAGCTTAGGATGAATGCTGGCATTTTCATATCATGGCCTAATCATCCCAATACTCAGACCACATCCTCAACTGAGGCCAAAACTGGTATCACAATCAGGCCGGAAAAAAAAATTGTTTGTTTGTCCATAACGGCCTCTAAAAAGGTAGGGTCGGTAAGTCGTTTTTTTTTTAAATTTTTGTTTGTAATAAATGTACATGAAACTCACCTTAAAGAATGGAAAAATTGAACAAGAAATAAACTTAACTTACGAGAACAATATACTGCTGATCCTTAAAAGGTCTTCTACATTGGTAAATACAGTTCATATCAATTCATATCATATTTTTACGATTTGAAGACTTTCTCTGTGAATTTTTGTATCTATTTGTATGAAAAATACTTGAAAAAGAGTTGGAAAATAAAAAAACACCTTTATAAAGCACACAGTCGGGGCAAATTTTGACAGTCGGTCGGGCGAGGACAAACAAACAATTTTTTTTGGCCTCATTGTATAGTCCCAAGAATGCAAATGAGGATGATGAGCTTTATTCCGTTGTTGAGTACCCTGTTATATGTGCGGTAGAGCATGCCATTGTATTCAATTGGCTCATTTGCATTCTTGGGACTATACAATGATATACTTACCCAAAAACTAATCTTTGGGTTTGGGTACTAAATTAAAATGAAAGTATGTTGCCGCAATGCCATAATCTCCTACATCAATCAATCAATGATACAAGTACTTGCATAACATGCATACCCCATGAAGGAGTCTATTCGTACAGGGGACCGGCAACAGCTTTACCTGACTGTCCGACCACGGAGCAAGTAGAGTAAAGTTTCTTGCCCAAGGAAATTTAAACCGCCCAGCCCAGGGCTCGAACCCACAATCTCTGTATTACGAGACCCGTGCTATAACCTCTCGGACACGCTCCCCTCTTCAAAGGCATAATCTAGAACAGTTAGTCCAATATGGAGGATTTAACTGCTAGTTTTGTTATAAAACTAAATTCTGGTTTCCCATAGAAAACAATGACATGGTTATTCGACTTCTAGTTGTAGTGAAGCTCATGGGTAAGGCAAGGATACAACCCGTATCAATCTGCATTACAGCAAGTGGTCCAGATTTCACTTTTTATGAAGCCAATAACATGACTAATATATTTTTTAAAATTCCTACAAAACAAATCAGTATAACGTGCCGCATATTCCAAAGGTGCGTGTTTATTATGCAAAGGAACACCGTGTATTGTTATTGTACTGGCAGTTTTGATATCTGTGATAAGTAAGCTTGCTGAATATGTTTGTTTACAATAACACTATGAAATGTCACAATTAAAACTCTGGGCCAATATTTATGAAATGCTGATAACTATAGCAGAAAGTAAGTAACCCACTGTTTACTTGTCAATTAACATTGTTCAGGGATTTCTTGTTGCCATTTAAAGACTGGATGTGTTCAGATTACAACATTCAATCTGAAATAAGTAGATATTTTGATAGTAATAGATGTGACATACATTGACATATATGATATCCACTGAAGGTAGAGATAACCCCTATTAAAAATTACTGAAAGGAGAAACATTCAAAAGAAACTTCAACTCCATATTTCTAATGCTTTTCTTTATTTCTTTCACAAACATGACAAACAACATTAAACAACTGTGACAATTCACATCAAACATACCTCTTATTTTGTTTTTTCATAATAAAAAAATAAAATGTTTTTTAAAATAAGATAAAAAAAAGGGAAATTTAAACATTCTTTTCATCAATAAGGTAGTGATTGAAAGCTTTTGTGTTTTCATTAATCAGCATTCTTATATTGCATTTATTGAAGATAACAGGAGGTATGTTTTAATATGACTGGACAAATTTGCGATTTGGTTTAAATATAAACATTTGGCACGCAGCTTCTATAGATTACTGTTCTCTAGTCAACCTCTTTCTATCATAAACATAAATATGCTGTAAGCTATTCTACACAAATAATCATTCTAGCCTTATAAGTTCAAATGCCCCATAGAATATCTATCTGATCTACACAATTTAATAAATTTGGCAATTAATGCATTTTGGAACGGCGGGAATGGTGTTTTTTGTTTTGTTTTTTGCTATAGTAATAATTGAAAACATGTATGGCAAATCAAGCATTTGGTTTTCAAACATATGCATAACCATTCAATGTTTGATATGATTTACAGTCTTGTTATTAATGAAGAGCAAAAACATATCAAGCACTATACTACAGTTATCTTGAACAATTTTACAGTACCATGGACATTAAAGAGAGCATACAACTTAGCAGAGAATAATACAAATTGTGAACATATGTGGACTTTAGCCATTCTTTTACTCAAATATACAATTTCAAAACTTCTAAACTGATTCAATAGTTTCCACTATAAAATAAATGCTGTAACATAAAAAAATACTTTACAAAGCGATGAAATATAATAATGGATGGGTTCAAACACACATTAATTGTACTGTTTAGAATTAAAGATACAATACATAACATGTCAGGGGAAATAAAAGTGGTGCGGCCACTGATAAAAGTGGTGCGGCTAGTGGCCCGATAGTTATCAAAGATAAGGAAATAACTAAGACCCACAAGACAATATCTACTAAGAACGAATTCGTACATTGCTATCTTGTGGTTATCATGCTAGGGTTATAATAAATCACATCAAAATCAATTAAATGTATTTATTTTTTTATTTCCTGTCTGAAAAGTGGTGCGGCCAAAGCCCATATGGCCTACACGGTTCCGACGCCCCTGTAACATGTGGTATACCCCTATATGACAATTCAGGACAGGCGGTATACCCCTATATGACAATTCAGGACAGAAAAGGTTAAATATTCCTCTTTAACAAAATCTTGAATTGAGTCAAATTAATACTCATCTACAAACGAAATGCTGTCAACAGACATTTTTCATTTCACTAAAAATATAAATAAAAGTATTTTGAAGCACAATGTCTTCATAAAGAAGCATGTTACATACTTGATGTGGTGGAATTTAAAATTGTGACCTCATTTTATGAGAAAATCAACAAAATTTTCAAAACCATTGTATGTCACATACATCCCTTTCATATTTTTTTCATTTAAAAGGAAAGAAGTATTTTTTTTTTAAATGTGGTGATTTATAGTACTGTGCCCCCATTTTCCACCTGACTTTACAGAGGTATACTTTTGATCATGCCAACTTGTCACAGATCTCCTGAGAAATATAAGGGTGTTATTGCAGCCATGTGCCATAGTGCAGCCCAGTGGAAGCAATCAAGCCACTACATGTACTATACGATCCCCAAGTCTTTTCTGCAAGTTCAGATCCATGGTCTGGGGTGGAATCGAATTCATTGATCAACGCTTTATAGTTTAACAGTGCAAGAACTAACCAAATGAGCCACAAGTTAAGCATAAATGCATCATGCCACTTCAACAACCTTACCAAGATCAAGTAAACAGATTATCATGGTTTTGCAAAATTAGAGTGTTTCTATTAGTAGTCTAATTATCCAGATAATCATTAAAAGGACCATGGACTGATTGCTTCAACCTTTTTGAAACTTTTTGAGATTTTGGTACCAAAAAATATTTCTCATTTTTCTTATATCCATGTTAAATTTTACAGCTGAAAAAAGTTTTGTTTTGAAAATAAACAAAAATGTCCTGGGAATTAATAGATTCCTACATTTACAAAACCTTTACTAATCATCATACTCTGTGATCTAAACGTCATAAAAGTATTTTAAGAATATTTTGGCTTGCTGGTATGACATGACTCTGGTACGGCAAAATACATTCAGGTGATCAATATTTGAATTGGTTGAGTGGATGCAGAATATCATAATACACAACACATGATAATATAAAGAACATGATAATGTATAGAATAAGATAAGTAGAGTTAATACAAGCACATGTCTTTAAAGCTCAGTTCATACTCGGCCTCCAAACAAAATTTTTCCTACAAAACATTTGGTCGTGACGTCACCAAATATTTGCCATCGAACTTTAACTATGAACGGGGTATGTGGCAAAATTTTGTTTGGAGGCCGACTATGAATTGAGCTTAACAAACTTTTTAAAGAGAATTTTACTTTAAGTTATTGTGCAAAAATTTACAGGCAAATACAAAATAATATATAAGAATCGATGCATAATGGTAAGTATCAATGCATATTAAATGGTTACTTGTTGCATTGCTTGAAGGGGCAATTCATGATCAACTTTTCATCCTCAAGGTCACCTCTAGGATAGGAGAAATGTGTAATTTTCTATTTACTGACGGGCCCGGACAGTAATTATAACACAGTAGCCTATGGGGATTTTTAAAATGCTAAAAACTTGTAACTTGAAAACGAATGGTCAAAATCAAGTGAACTTTTCATCATATATTTATGTTGTACTCTTCTTTTTATTCATTTACAAAAGAAATGAGGTCACTGTCACTTCAGAATCATGAATTGCACCTTTTAATAACGAAACATGATGCTTGTTAATTACTACATCATTGCATATTTAACATAATAGAGAAATAATACACAAATTTACTGAATAATAAACACATTTTATTTTGTAAGGGCCATAATTACAGTTATAAACCAGGCATCTGAAAATCAGTATGTTTGTCTTATATACTGTATCAATAAATTCTAGAATTCTGTGAATTTTGCATATTTTTAGTAATTAATTTCATCAAAGAAGCACGGTCACTCATACAATTCGTAACAAATAATGTGTGCATTAGGTTAATGAAAGTAATAGCTTGTATACATTAAATTTGATATATGTGTACCGCCGCGGCAAAAGGGTCCAGTTGTCGACTCCTACATGTAGCTCATTGTAGCATATCTGATGTATACAAATACCATACATTAGATATGCTACAAGGAGCAACATGTACGAGCCGAAAACTGGACCCTTTTGCCGCGGCGGTACACATATGCGCAATTCTGCTAGTGAAAGTTGCATCACATGTAAGATAAATGATGTCGAATCCGAGTACTACATCCAACAGTACTACTTATTTATATTAGCCCAAAATAATCTTTTTAAAAGTACTATTTAGGACTTTCCTTGAAATGGAGACAATTATCTAAAATCCTGTGAACACATTATATGATAATAAAAAATAAAACACAATTCCATGTAGTATCCATTGATTAAAGACGATCGCGGTTTTTATTCAAGAGGGAAGTGTAACAGAATTTGTTGGTCAGTGGCGGGAAGATTTTGACAAAACGCGCGTGTGGTATCTAAGCGTAAGATTTGCGCCTAATACGCAAAGCGCAACGCGCGCACTAGGTTTTTACACATTGTCTTCCCGGTAAGCGCCAAAAATAGCGTGAAATAGTAACGAGTTGCTACGACTGCTCCCGAGCCAACGGACCTTCAGTGATAAAAACTTTTTACGTGTGTTTTCCTGTACTAAAAAATGTGGATTTTTCACATATTTGCTACCTGTAGAATGTTTTTATATTTGGCTGGTCAATTGTGAATGTCAAGTGGATATCAAATCAAGAAAAAAATTATAGGGTCACCGACTGTTTTAAAAAGATAGCGTGAGATGAAATTACATGCTGTAATATCTAAAAAACAATTTTCATCATCGGAAATGTCGAAATTCGGTTGTATAACATTGAACAGATAAAAAAAGTTAATTATGCCAAGTAATCTAACGCTCGAGTTTTCAAGTTATCGTTCATTAAAAGAAAAATGACGTCATCATATATGACGTCATAGCGCGCTTAGATGGTCGATGACCCCCATTTTTTATTTCTGAATTTTGAAGTTTAGACTCTTATCTATTAAATGACAACAAATAAACAAAATCTACTGGTAGCAACTTATCACCGCGATCGTCTTTAAAAATAAGTGTTATTGTTTTCTACTAAAAATGTCCCTAGTGGGTTTAATTCAGATACTGATATCACAGCTCACTAATAAAAAACTGACGGTTGTATGCATATTACAGTGTGTGACTTTAAATGGAAGGATGCTGTATGGATATACCTGGACGGAATTAGGACTTGACTCTGCTTATAAGCCCTTTTTCATTCCTCACAGCTGGATAACAAATTATATCATCAAAGTATGATACTGTCACGAATGTATAGGTTCGTTCAGTGTATAGACCTGACGGGAAAGTCCTCTTTTGGTCTATGCGCTGCGAGCTCACTTTGGGTGCGGGAGGACCCCGGTTCGAGTCCCGGCTAAGTCGTATGAAAAAAAATAGGAATTTATTATAAGCAGTGGTATGCTTCGTGATTATTACAGTAGAGTAAAGTGGGTGGGTTACGTTCGGCCCGTTACAATTTGGTGGCAGTGGTGGTCCCTAGGATTTCTTAACGCCTAGGCAGACCACCCATTCGATTGAGTGCCGAGATGGGAGTTGTTGATGTTGTGATTAAGACACGAGGATGTGTCTAGTGTAAGACACGAGGTCGTGTCTAGTGTGAGGGAGGGAATAATGTCACAAATGTATAGGTTCATTCAGTGTATAGACTTGACGGGGAAGTCAGGTCCCGCACCAAAAGCGAGCTCGCAGTGCATAGACTGAAAGAGGACTGCGAGCTCGCTTTTGGTGCGGGAGGTCCCAGGTTCGAGTCCCGGTTAGGTCGTATGAAAAAAAATAAAATCAGAATTTATTATAAGCACCGGTATGCTTCGTGATTATTACAGTAGAGTCAAGTGGGTGGGTTACTTTCGGCCCATTACAATACATTAGCACACAAAAAAAATGGTCCATTGGGGCATTAAGCACCAACTTTGATATTTCGAGAGTAAAAACATGTAACTCTTCAGAATAAAGACTTGGAACACTGTCATAAGGTAAAAGCCCTATTAAACTTTCATCACTCACCCTGGTCCAAACAAATTGCAAGTGACTTGTATATAATATACAAATATATACTGACTTGAAGATCTTTGGTTAAAAGGACTCTATGTATCAAATAATATTGAATATAAATTAAGAAGTGATCTTTGTACTCAAAATGAAA
>JXSR01S029602.1:44563-56842 GCA_000969725.1 Ophiothrix spiculata
CCTCCTCCTTCCCTGCAAGCTCTGATCACTGTCTTATGTCTGTGAAAATGAATTTCAACCTTAGGCTTATTCCATAACTTGCTGTGTCCTTCTTCCCCTCCCCACATCCCACCCCAGACCCAGCCTATAGGTTACACGACTTACATGACCTGGTGGTAAATGTGGAAACTATCTCCGCGACCCCCTCCTTCCCCTGCAAGCTCTGATCACTGTCTTATGTCTGTGTAAATGAATTTCAACCTTAAGCTGATTCCATAACTTGCTGTGTCCTTCTTCCCCTCCCCAGATCCCACCCAGACCCAGTCTATAGGTTACACGACTTACATGACCCGGTGGTAAATGAGGAAACTGTCTCCGTGACCCCCTCCTTCCCCTGCAAGCTCTGATCACTGTCTTGTGTCTGTGTAAATGAATTTCAGCCTCCAGTTGGTTCCATAATTTGTCATGTTCTGGTCCCCGTAAATCTCTTCCTAACAACTGGATTTGTTGAATTCTGAAAGAGATATCATTGAAAATATATGGTACTCCTAGTTTCAAATCAATGTATTTTTTATCACATTAATGTGGCTAAAATACTATTTGAATCAAACTGGCCAAAATACTCATATTTGTGGACGTCCATTCCAAAGGTGCCGTAAATGCAGCAAACTTCATTTTGCGCTATAGGTGAAAATATGTGTCAAGGTCGCAACGTGCCATAATTGATTCTTTGACAGACTAACAATCATTGTGCTTACTTGATCAAAACACAAGCAAAGTTTCATTTCAAAAAAATGATCTGAAATATGAAATATATCTGTTTATTTTGGGGTCACTCAACAGAAAATGTAAAACTTCCTTATCGTTGAACGTGTTTATCTCAGTTACATATTTTACTTCAAGACAACCTTTAACGGACCATAGCTTGACCATAATCATGCAAAGTTCATTAAGGTGTCATTTCAATCCTTATAGCATGGTCTTTGCAAATTTTTAAAAAGTGGAAATGACAAGAGGCTGCATTTATAGCTGGTTTTGGATGGATGGTCACATTTATCATCACAATATCAGACATCAACAACTACTTTTTCTTCTCATATATAATTGTGGTTGTTTTTTTCATATTTCATAACACAAGTGGGACTGTGGGGGCTAAAAAGTAATCAATTTAAGTCATCGTTTCATTTAATTCAAACAAAACGTATGCAGAGTTCAGGGTCTATTGCATACATGTAAGCAAATGTGCTAAAACCTGATAATACAGTGTTAGCTGGTCCTGCATTTTGTGTTTAAATTGTAAAAGAAATGCCAACTTTCAGCTTAATTGTTTTGCTATGAAAAGTATTAGTCATTATGAACCAACAAACCATGAAATTAAAAAAATTGGAAGAAGTGTACATATGGTAAGCAATTATTGTTGCAAACTTTCAGCTAATTCATTGTTAAAATATTTAGAAGTGAATCTTGTAAATCCCTGGGCCATACCTGGTTCCACCATTAATACCTGGTTCCACCATGAATTATTTTTGTTTCAAATAAATTTTCGAACACGAACATGATTTCTGAACGCAGCCACCAAGTATCCAAAAGTTGTGACAACAACGGGACGCCAGGAAGTATGCAACACCGTTTCCAATCAGGTATCCACAGTATCGTGGCATTGCGCGTGCATGAAAAGCGTTGTGTACTCGCGTAAAATGCACACGCAATTCTGTTACGCTAGGCTCTAAATTTTCGTGTCCGAAAATGATTTGAAACATACGACACAACTTGTTTGCCTAATGCATTTCCAGCCAGCTGTTTTGTCAAAATGTTTATGTCTTGTACCACATATATCCCTCTATGCAGTGAACCCGGGGGAGGGGGGGGGTTCTTACATTAGGTTGATATATGGGTATGTGCCACGGTTTTGGGGTATAATTTTGCCATTTTAGGTATATCGATGGGTGGGTTTTTGACACAGACCTAATGAGCCCAAATGGAAAAATTGGGTGTTTTTTGCGGAAAAATGGTAAGGTGAAGGGTTGCAAAATTGCATTTTTTTAGGTATATAGAACGGTCCTTATCGCAAAGTCTGTGTGGCATACCCCCGTACAAATTTTTTTTGAGAACCCCCCCAACCACCCCGGGGCAGTGAACTCCACTCTGATTTTTATTCCAGAAGACGCAAGCCAGACATGACTTATTAGTGCCACATTCAAGCCAGTTCATTGTAAAACTGTCAAGATATCTATATGTTAGCTATATATTCTTTTTTCAACAACTCACTATATCTCCTTAAACAGGGAGCGTGATGTTGTCGATTTGTAATGAACTCACAGTTGATTTTTAAATTTGTGTGTGACACACCACACAGCACTCATTAAAGCCCGTTTACACAAATCACATTAAGTCGGTGCCCTGTTCATCGCGCGTCGTGAAATTTTAGACAACCCAAGATGGCCGGAACGCATCCCATAGGATTCACACGGCGGTTAAATCAAAATGGCAGCAAGCATTGATTCTCCTTTAAAATTTCTATGGTTTCCCCATACCTTCCAGCTAATTCTTTGTCCAGATATTTAGCGGCTAGTCTAGCACCATACACCTCTCCCTGCAATGCTAGGATGTGCTGTTTTAATTCTGTGTTTTCTTTCTTAAACTCCTTGACCTCTGCCTCTAGTCTCGCCTCTTTGATAGCATCTGTTTTGTGTGTTTCCATCTCTTCTTCCTGAAAGTTCAAGGTTGAAATTTTTTATCACCATGAAACTTGATGATCATATTTGGAAAAAAAGCGACCGCATCAGACTCTGGGTCCATCGATAAGCATTATAGGTACAAGTGGGGTACACACGCCACGCGCGGGCCCCGCAAGCTGACTGAACCCTTTAAAATACTCAAAAGGTCAAAGGCTATTCAAGGTCCAAGTTTGGTCCAGCCAGATAAGCTCAAGAGTTTCAGAGTTATGGAAGACCTTGAATTGACCTTTGATGACCTGATTGAGTTTTGATCTTGAATGACCTTAATCGGTCCTCTTCTAAATTTCTCAGAGAAACTTGGTATTGATGATCCCAGTTTAATCTATAGGTAGGTCAAGGGTTCTAGAGTTATGGCTATGACCTTGAAATGACCTGGGATGACCTCAGGTGAACTTCCTGGAAAATGTTAAGATTTGACCTCATTTTGACCTTTGACCTTAGATGACCTCTATCGGACCACCCCTATAACATTCAGGGGGGGGTAGCTATTCATGGTCAATGTTCGGTCCAGGTAGGGTGAAGGGATCTTGAGTTATGGCCGTGACATCAAAATGACCTGGGTTGACCTTTGGTCACCCTTTTGGACAATTTCAAAATTTGACCTCAAATTTACCTTTGACCTTAGATTACCTCTACCGGACCACCCCTAAAACATTGAGGGGGGCAATTGCTGTTCTTGGACCAAGTTTGGTCCAGGCAGGGTCAAGGGTTCTGGAGTTAGGTCGTGACTTCATTGCTTCAAAATGACCTGGGATGACCTTAGGCTTAGGTCAACTTTTCAAGATTTGACCTCTAGATGACCTTTAACCCTGGATGACCTCCACCTGACCACCCCTATAACACTCAGGGGGCCAATTACTACACATAGTCCAAGTTTGGTCCAAATCGGGTCAAGGGTTCTGGAGTTATAAGCTGACAAACCCACACACACACACTCATCCCATTATAGTATGATGACCTTTAACCCTGGATGACCTCCACCTGACCACCCCTATAACACTCAGGGGGCCAATTGCTACACATAGTCCAAGTTTGGTCCAGATCGGGTCAAAGGTTCTGGAGTTATAAACTGACAAACCCACACACACACACACACTCATCCCATGAATTATAGTATGATGATGCGCAGTGCAATGTTATTTCCACTTTTAAATGAAGGGTTACCACCTACATATAAAATCAATTGTAAAGTTTCATTTGCATACCTTGAGCCAAATTAATGCTACAGGCAGAAATATGTCTGAGAGAGACACACAGAAACATAAAGAAATTTGACTACAGATTCTCGCAATGATTTTTGTAGCATCCATACACAAGTATCAATTTCTCCATCGAAAGAATATACCCCTGTAATTCATTGCACATACGGTACACAGGCCAATAGCAGCTGACAACTACGGCGCACTGTGCAAACAATTTTTCGATGACAACTGTGGCCATATTCATTTCATTTTTACATACTTAACATCATTCAGGCAATGTCATAATCCCTAGTCTCAGAACATTAATTATAGGTTAATAAATGCGCATTTCATACGCGAGTGAAATGAGACAAAATCAATGCACGCGCGGTCAATTTTGATGCGTCCAATTCACGAGGCCCGTAGGGGCCGAGTGCATTGGACTGCAATCAAAATTTACCGCAAGTGCATTGATTTTGTCTCATTTTACGAGCATTATGGAATGCAAATTTATTAATCTAATTCATACACGACAGGAAAATAATATTGTATCTTTTGTGTAAAGAAATAAGGCATTTAATATGACTATCAAAATCTAAAACTTCTCTAAACTAAATAAATAATCACCCGACAAAAATAATGAAACATTCATACGCACTAAACGCCCGCCACGCAAACCGGAACGCAACAAGCGCAGTGCATTGTGAAAATCCACTGCACTCCGCGTACTTTATATTCTTGCGTCCTGATTGGCTAGGCACACGCGCAGCACACGCAGAGTGTATGAATAATGTTCAAACCATCACATAGTCAGCTCCCAAAATTCTTTATGGGTTAGTCAGCTGTTAAATGCTGAATTATGGAAATTTTGAACACACCAAGGAATTTTTATAGGGGAACCGGTACTCGCCGCCATTTTGATTTCACCGCCGTGTAAATCCTATGGGATGGCAGCCATCTTGGATTGTCGCTCATGGAGGGTGAGTTATTGTACCCCCGGCATTTTAAGACTCCGCGTGCCACACTTTGAGAGTTTTCGCAACGGATTTAGCGAGAAAATTGGCGTACTTTGATCAGAACAAGTCGCAATACACGCTAGTTGACACGCAGATACGGTTTGCGTGTGAAACAAAATGCACACGCTGTATATGCATCAAGTGAAGATTTACGCGATCTGCCTGGATATCGGGCCAAATTCCTAATATATCCGGAGGTACAATAACTCTGCTCCATGAGCGACACAAGATGGCGGAGAATACCGGTTCCCCTATAAAAATTCCTTGGAACACACTCAACTTCACCACCAGGACTTGTCTTTTTCATAATCAGTGGTTGCCTTGAATAACTTGACTGATGAGCAATCACAGCTTTAAAGGGACTAGCCTAAATTCTTCCCACTAATTTTTTACCAGTAGTTTTCCATAAGTTTGAGGAATATTGAAGAATAATTGCAATTCTTTACCAACTTTAATTGTTGCCGCAGGTTGCAAAAAAATGGTGTGAAAACAGTGTTTCTAGTTTCAAATTTAAGAAGATCTTGTTTCTACACTTGTGATCATGGTGATGGGTAAACAAATTATTTTTGATGAAATTGTTTCTTATCTCCAGGAGCATTGTTTGATCTTTTATCTGGTATATCCAACTAAGGTACAAATTTAGGATTTAAAAAACAATGGATAGTCACACCATCATCACAGAATGATATATTTCAAATTGATTCTCTCTCAATTTGAGCCATTTCTGTGTAAATGTTTTGTACTTTTTTGGATATTACTACACTTTTAAGCTTTATTTCTAGCATTTCCTTAAGTTTTTAGTTCTAAGAGGAATCTAGGCTAGTCCCTTCATCAATGCAATCACACAAACATTTTACCACCATATTTACCAATTTTTTCATGATAGCATCCGAGTCTACTTTCTGCCCAGACTGTGCATGGAGTTGTAGCTGTACAGCATGGAGTTGTAACAACTGGTTATGTAGTTCCTTCTCTAGAATGGATTTGGTTGCCCGTACTTCACATAGGTCAGCTCGTAGGTTGGTCACGTGTGCCTGAAATGACAAAAACAAATTATAGGCCTAACATTAATTTCTGAAAGCTCATAGGTTGGTCACGTGTGCCTGAAATGACAAAACCGCATCAAAGGCCTAGCATTACTTTCTGAAAGCTCGTAGGTTGGTCACGTGTGCCTGAAATGACAAAAACCAATTATAGGCCTAATAACAATTAACATTAATTTCTTGGGAAATGAAAACAAAAATGCAACGTGGGGTTTGTATTTACAAGCAATGGGCCTTGCACTATGGATTTCTGTTTATACTGTCCAATAAATTATTATTTGCTCTAGATAACAAATTTCAATATTCACTTGTTGTGTATCATCAGAGTGACATGAGTGCCAGGGGTCTTCCAATGATCAGAATAATCTCCAAAACAGCGGGTCTTTTGGTGACAGATCAAATACTGTATTTAAGTGGTATTTTTCACGCTCCATTTATTTTTGCGCAAAATGAGTGTAGCGCGAAAATAAATGCACCGCGAAAATTAATGAATGTGTATTTGTTCCAAAGGAAATTCCATAAAAGACCAATTTTCATGTGCGCGAAAAAACAAATGTGCGAAATGGTCCAAAATTGGCCATGCACCAAAATTACTGAGCGCGAAAATATTGGCGTTTACACAGGGTTAGAACACATTTTCACTTACAAAATTCAAGGACTTTATGTATCAACAAAATACATTTGTTTTTGCCTATTTTTGGATAAAAATAATTGCATGGTAAATTCTTTCGACAAATTTATTTTTAATATTCTTCTTCTACTTCTTCTTCTTCTTCTTCTTCTTCTTCGTCTTCTTCTTCTTCTTGTCGGTACTGCCAAGCATCTTCTTAGTATCTAATGGGGGTCAAATGAGCAGGGTTTTGGTGTGCCCAATTTAGAATTAGAAGTTATGTAGATATTGAAGTACTCTTTGGTTGCTTGCTTAAATGCTTCTTTGGTTGCTACATAACTTCTAATTTAGAATTAGAAGTTATGTAGATATTGAAGTACTCTTTGGTTGCTTGCTTAAATGCTTCTCTGTTCAGAGTCTACTTAGGTTAATTTTTATTATCGCGATAAAAAACATTTGCATTGTATGTTTCACTGCAAAACATCTTTTCTGAAATGGAAAAACATTGTTTTTTCGCCAATTTCCTAAAATAATCAATAATTAAATATACTGTGACGCGCTAGGATTTCAGACGCGCGCCAACTGGAAACTCGGAATCAATTGCAATACGCCTTATACAATCTGTTCATGGGTAAATATATCTACTCACATGACATTTTAGGTACCTTATACAACGACACCCCTATGCTTCAACCCCAACGTGATCATTTCATACCGCCATGTTTATCAAAAAGCAAGTTCGCCATTGGAAACTCAGCTCGAAAAAACGTAATCGGGCAATTCCATAATTACCAGGACATCCACCAAAAGTACATTTTTGCAAATAATTTTAAAATTAAGGATCCCACAATCATATATTTGGTATCAACTTAAAGATAACTAAAGCTCCTTTCATTTATGTGGTCTTACAACAACTTTGGAACATGTTTGATATCATTTTTCTTCAAAAAAGCTGATTTTGGGGAAAATTTCACTTTTTTCATGGAAAAAAAGTACAAACTTTGACTGTCATTTTCTCTCACTAAAATAGTGTAATGATGGCATTTATTAATAAAATTTCAATGAAACAAACTTTGTTATTAACGACCATTTTCGTTAAACGTGTGGTCCGATTTTGAAATCTTGGATGTGCAAAGTTGATATAATTTTTATGGACAAAATGAAACGTTGCTAACCGTAACGTTACTAACAATGCTTTTTTGTTCTTGTTTGAAAGTATGTAAAAAATACTTGCTAATTATTTACTATCGAGTCTCAGTAATAAGATAAATTTAACAATTTGCTTCATATAAATTCCCTTTGAGCAGGCTTCTTATTTGAAAACGTAAGAACTACCTTTAGTTTCAGACGTTACTAACTGTGGAATTGCCCAAATTTCAGATCCTGATTGCAGTACTTGATTTTTGTAACAAATAACAGCTGTTATGTCGACATGTCGGTAAGATTTAGTATAAGGGGGTTGTAAAATGTTGGAATATTTGTGCATGCAAAGGTGAAAAAAATGAACTTACTCCTTTTGCAGTATTGTTTGCAAAATTTAAAATTTTGAGTATTGAAATTTCCGCTAACTTTTTCCATATACGCCAGTTTTGGTAGATACACACCGTTCACTTATTTCAGTTTTAAAATTACTCTCATTTTGAGGTGATCTTTCCGAAATTGGTAATGGGGAGATTGGCGCAAACTCAAAATCCCTTAGCGGGAACACGGTCAGTGTCACTGATATTAATTTAGGAAGTGGTTATTTGTACAACGGTTGTACAAATTAGGCGAGAACCTCTCTTATTTGTACAACGACGCGAAACTCATAGCTTGCGAGCTTGCCATTGAACTTGTATTCACTTGAAATAAAATGTGCATCTCTTGGGGAGGGGAGGAGACCTTTGGCTAGAAAAAAAATGTGTGTGTAAAATCATATGGATGCTAGAATTCTAAAAGTTGAAGAAGTAAAGTCGTCACTTGTCATGAATATTACGCCGTCCCTGAATAGCTCAGTTGGTTAAGATGAGGACTCCCGCCCAATGGACCAGGGTTCAATTCCCGACCAGAGTACATCCATTACATAATTTTTTTCTTACCAAGTGATACGGATAGAAGTTATTTTCAGGAATGAAGATTTGAACAAAGAAATGTAAGAATATTTTTTTAAATATTTTTTTCACTAAAATCATTCATAATAAGGGATTCCAAATATCTCATTATCTGCCGTTGTACAAATAACAGCGGCATTATTCGTCTAATTTGTACAACCGTTGTACAAATTACAGCACTCATCAGCTAATTTGTACCTAGGTCTAACGCCCCTTGACCGCAACGCCGCAATGGCCAAAAATTGGCCAACCCGGTTTTTCTATTTTTTTCTTCAAGTTGCGTACATCGATGTTTGACAAGAGCAAGAGCATTAGTTCCACTAACTAAAATATTAATTGCGACGACTAATGGGACATTTGGACTTGAAAAATCGGAGATTTTGTAAGTTTGTTTACATCATTTTGACGCCATCTTAAGTCTGTCAAGTGTGTTGAATTCGGCAGTCCAACTATGGAATTTTGTCGATTTTTGGTACATGAAAGCATTTGATCATGAATTCTTCTTGAGAGAGTGCTATTTGGTCATGTGTCGTATGGTGGGACACCCTGGCGTTACATTATGAAAATCTAGCAAATTTCCCGATATCTGTATTTAGTGATGTAGCATGAAAACTATGTGGAACACAATAGGCAAACCATATATATTCTGAAAGCTCATGGTCTAAGGACTCAATATTTGTATTTTTTATGTTGATATACAGGGTGTGTAAGAAAAAATATAGGGTGTAAAACAAGAAAATATAATTTTTTACCTCTTTCTGTTACCTGATAAAAAATCTTTAGGGAAAGAGATATTTGCTGTAGCATTGCATATTCTTTTAGTCAAAACTCTAGGCTTTCAAACTATATATAATTTGACTCGGTCAAATTATCAAACCACTAATATACAGGGTGGTCCAAAAATGACACTTTCTAAATGAAAAATAATATTTTTTGAAGTTTTGTTCAACCATATCATTTCCTTGTTTGCCTCTACTGTTAAACTAATGCCATTTTTGGATTCCTTGAAAAAAATGCTTTCTTAAAATGTATACTTTTATTGGGGTAGGGTGTACGCTTTTCAAGTTATAAAATTTTAATTGCGCATAGGTATATTTTCTTCAAATTATAACTATGATACGCTTGTGCCCCTATCTGGCTAAATGGAATAAATTAGTCAATTTAAAACAAATTTGTGACTAAATGACATTTATTTAATATTTTGATGGAAAAAGGACAAGTTTGGTCATAAAATTAGAAAATCTGTAATGATTGATATGCATTTTAGTTGGTCAAGAGGCAAAATGGTAGAGTAGTTTAAAAACAATTAGCATTATTTTCTGGCTGGCGGCTGCTAATTAAATCAAAGATAATTAATTATTTAATATAGTTAATTTTAATTTCAGTATTTGATATATGCACTTTGATATGTAGTTAAGATGTGCAAGAAAAATCATGTGCATTGGTCTTATATTTTGCATTTTATAACATTTTGAAAAATATTGAGCATGTCCAAAACCCACATTCCCATTGAAATAACATAGGATGCTGTACCGCGGCTCCTGTACCGCGGCTCCTCAACCACTGACTTAGTCGTCATTTTGTTTACGTAACACGAAAACGCTAAGACTTACAGAAAAACTTCATACATTTTTGAAAAGAAGAAAGATCAAGCTTTAAAATAAGCATAAATTTATATAAATTGACCAATTATTTCTCGTTTGGCACTTTGC
Organism: Ophiothrix spiculata; assembly: GCA_000969725.1. Classification (NCBI taxonomy): domain Eukaryota; kingdom Metazoa; phylum Echinodermata; class Ophiuroidea; order Amphilepidida; family Ophiotrichidae; genus Ophiothrix; species Ophiothrix spiculata. The sequence continues at coordinate 54,933 of JXSR01S029602.1, forward strand.
TAAACCTAAAAAAATTTGGCACGATGTAACGTCCTCCCAAATTTGGGTGTCCCACCATACGACTCATGACCATTTGATAGTGATCACATACATCTAAATGTAATGAAATGGAGTATGGGTCTGGAAACTCAGACTAGCTAATTTGTACAGCCGTTGACGTTGTACAATTCCATTAATTTAAGTGCAGTCACTTTCAAGGTCTAGGTAAGAATTTTTCTTTAAAATAGCCTTTGTTCTTAGAGCAGGAAAGAATACATATCTGTAGTATGAAAATGTGAAAGTGCACATCACATGTACATCATACATGCAATGCCAAAATGTAAACACACACCCACCTCCAGTTTGACGTTGTTTTGGAAAATGGTCTGAGATTTGTGGCAAAGCTGAGCAAATGCGGAGCTCAGAGCAGTCATCTTACGCCGCCCTTCATACGTCAATTCACACTGATCAGGATCAATCTCTCCAAGTAAAATATCTAAATCTACAAATGCTTTATCAAACTCTTTTTCTAAGAGTTCTAGCCAGTGAAGAGCTGCCATATTCGCCATGTTGCCAGCTGTACACATTGCAAGTGGGATATTCTTGTACTATAAACTGTGTGAATCAACCCGATACGCCGTATCGGAAATGCAATACATGTGATTCTGTTACGTGCTTCGCGAAACGCTCGACCAGTGGATGACAAGATTAACGCTACTGATTTAGTACAAATTAACTTCCGGGTTGATTGAAGATGAGACTTGTCCAGTGAGCCCGCAGGGGAGAGGTCTTCAAAAAAGTTTGTACGGGTATGTGCCTGCCGGACTTTGACAAACTGACCATCTGATTTTCTCTTTACCAATTTTTGGCTCAAAAACCCACCCATCAATACACCAATTTTTATGTAAAAGCGACCAATTTTACTCGAATTAGGTGGGAGTTTTTTGGCATTTTTTTCCCAAAAAGCATCCATATGAAAAGTATGCTTTCTTCTGAGACGAAAGATGTCCTAATTTTGACCAAAGATGTCCTAATTTTCTAATATAGAAATTTCGTAAAATAGTTTGTATTTTTCATCTTATATTGAATTTTTAGTATCAAACCATTGAGGTACTAGTACCAACTTTGAGTGGTTTCGAAAAGACCGGATTTTCACCTCTTCCGAGCTCCTAGTGTGTGAAGCCAATTAAAGAGTCCAAGAAAGAGTGATCTGTTCACTATTTCGTATTTGGAGGTATAGGCCTAGTAGGCCTAGGCCTACACCAGACGTGACAATTAAAGACAATAAAATGTGTGGTGTTTAAAGCTCCCGGAGGACATTTTTTATTTTTTTTGTGACGCTATAAATACAGCAAAAGGTGCAATTAGAAGAGAGGGTAGTAAATTAAACCAATCATTTAGGTCCCTGGGTTTGTATCTCTTTTTTCCATTGCTGGGTAAAATAACAATGGCAAAAGGCAAAAGGCGCTTTACTTTAGTTTACTATGCCCCGGGCTTTCTTAAAACTTGATAATCTTTAAGAGTTCAAAGGACACTTGTAGCTCCGACTTAAGGTACATTTTGCTGTAACGCGTCACATATGTACCGATGATGCTTTTTCAACAGAGGGTCTTACCATTGAGCTATAGCCTTTCGATGGTCTTACGGAACTGGTCACAAGTTTTGGTCAAGGGCCCGGGTCTGAAACTTTTTTTTTCAAACTGAGGTCTTATGAACTTCCCCTTATCTGATATTGAACATATAACTGAAAATTGACAAATGCGGTTGAAAACTATTAAAAATACATTGGCCACTCTTTAAAACAAAAAGGTACCTGTCCAGGCCTATAATACTAGTAATAGTGTTTGGATTTAGAGTTTCAATGACCTCCAGGGTTAAAATTAATAAAGTACAATGTATACTAAAATATGCTACTTTTGGTTATGGTTGCA
>JXSR01S029604.1:12874-23121 GCA_000969725.1 Ophiothrix spiculata
TCAGAAAATTTTCGCCAAATTACCGTTAATTTTCGGGGGAAATTTCATTTTTTGTATAAACTCGACTCAAAATTTTGGGAATTTGGTATATGGATGGGTCCCTTTTTCTTAAATATTGGTATATACATGGGTGGTACTTCAAATTTCCCAGCGGCACACCCCTACCAAAACCAAAATTGAGTACCCCCCCGGGCACTGCACTGACTTAGAATTCAAGAAACAGAATGGTTTTCGATGTACACATAAATGTTAGCCTTAAAAGATCGTATCAGAGTGATTAATTCATTCACTTATCAGTAGAAGACATCTTTATTGATATAAGAAGAGGAAGAAATAAATACATGTATTTAAAGGGACTGGCCTAGATCCTGTCCGCTGATTTTCTGACCATATATTTTTTCACATGTATCGATAGTGCACTGGCATGATTTACTAACATATCCTAATATCCATATGAATTTGTGTAACAGAGGAGAAAAATGAAATTATTTACCAGTTGGTTTTTTTTGTCGCCAGCGACAAAAAATGGTTGAAAAAGTGTTTATATATAGTTTCAAATCTTAAAAAGATCTTGTTTCTACTCCTGTGATGGGTAAACAAAATTATTTTGGATAAAATTGTTTCTATTTTGATATGTATTAACTTATCTCCAAGAGCTTCATTTGATCTTTTATCTAGTAAATCCTAACTGAGGTATAATTTTAGGATTTAGAAAACACTGGATAGTCACACCACCATCACATATAGATATATTGCAAATCAATTAATTTGATGTCAATTTGAGCCATTTCTGTGTACATTTTTGTACCTTTTTGGATTTTACTACACTTTTAAGCTTTATTTAAAGCATTTCTATAAGTTTTTAATTCTAAGTGGAATCTAGGCAAGTCCCTTTAAACAAGCTTCTGCCAATCTGTTTTCTTGTCTTCGTCTTTACTATTTGTATCTCACATAGCTGTGCAGTAAGAGTGGCAATTATATAGTAGATCTTGACATTATAAGTGCGTGCATACATGTAGTACTTTGATGCTTGATCAGTTATACATTAGGCCCTTGAAAGTTGATTCCTAGTTTCCTGTTTGCCTCCTGCGTCACGTTTTTTGGGACCGGATTGCCAAAGCTAAAATCCCAAAATAATTCATTTTTTTGCAAGAAAAGTATGTTTTTGTTGAGTTTTTCGTGATTTAAATGATGATTTTGAAAGTAAGGTTCTCGCAACAGTTAATAAATGCGCATTTTTTGTTGCGTGTGCAAGGAGACAAAATCAATGCACCAGCGGTCAATTTCGATGCGTCCGATTCACAAGGCCCGTAGGGGCCGAGTGCATTGGACAACAATCCAGATTAACGGCAAGTGCATTGATTTTTGTCTCATTTTACGAGCTTCTGAACAAAACATTGTACTTGAAATGAGGGACTAGGGAGCAACAAGTCAGGTGTGAAACTGGGTGTTGAAGACAGCACAATCCTACACACCTTAACATGTGAGCGCTCTCCTCAGGCTCTGAAACACAATTGGTAATTCATAATTTCCCCAACTCATGCATGTTGTTGATGATCAGAGATGCAGACATGATCATGTATGTTGTCTTTTGTTTTATTGTAACTTGAAGGACAGGAAGGAAACATGGACATTTGGGAACAAATAAGGTCTCCATGGTAACCCAACGTTGATTGCAATGTCCTGTGCTGCAGGGAGGGACAGTTCACAGTCCCAAGTTTGTTTGTCAAATGATTGGTGTACTTTATTACTTCATGGTGTTTTTTTTTTGAAATTTCATTTTGTCTAACCAAAAACTTGATTCACCTTGCACCAATTCTTGAATGACTCTTGGGTTTGATACTCCTATATCAATCAAGTTAGTTCTAACCCCCAGGAAGTCTCCTGGGGTCGATTTCACTAACATTTAAGATGCATTGTAACTACGAAGGGTTTAGCTCGTAACTACAACTAGATACTAACACATGAAAACCCTTCGTAAGTGTTCATCGCATCGTAAAATATATGAATTATGTATTATAAAAATCGAACCCTTTGTTAACATTGTGTGGTATCAAGAGGTGGTCGTAGCTAACGATGGGTTTAGGTCTTACGCTGGGTTAATGATGCATTTTAACTTTAGTGAAATTGACCCCTGGATACGTAATTTGCTTGTGAAAAATTCAGGAGACCTCCTGATAAGTCTCCCATAACATTACTTATCCAGGAGTAGCTGGATACTCCTGGAGACATTGTATTTGCCTAAAAAGTGTGTGGGAAACCTCCGGGAGATCTCCTTGATTTTTCACATGTAAATTAGGTATCCAGGAGATATCTCCTGGAAGTCGACTAGAAAGTTTCTTTTGCCATTGCATTTTTTAAATCTCACTTTAGAAAATCTCAAAAATGTGCCAAAGAAGTTCTAGGTGAAGGTTGCAAGCAAGGACCAAATATCTTCCCAGGCAGCAACTCAGCAGTGGCTTGCTACGAGTCACTGTTTCATAGGTTTGGGAAACGGTAGGTCCTATAAGACCAAAACTTGACCACACAAAAGGGACCCCAGTTTTGAGGAAAAAGTTAAGATCTGTTAGAGTTCAACAGGCCCATTATCCAGCAATAGGTTACAAATGTAACCGAGCATATTTACCCCTACCCTTGAACATCTAAATGTTTAGGAGGTTGGTTTTGTTTGGATTGTACCGTACTCTGGCAACTAAATGGTAATTTGACTGAGACTGTGGCTGTCGAGCCAGTCAAGCGTTGTTCTTTGCTTACGCACAATTTGGCGGGAAAATATAAGATGCGTATTGCGTTGTAGTCAAGAAATAGTAGCGCGCGATACAACGCACAGCAGAGTCACTACGCACTCGTGCAGCGTCGGTCTTAGCATGGCCCAATCCCCTAACTTAGCCGGATTTTTAGGGTGCAATTAGACAAGTTTTCTATCTGGACTTTCTTTAATCTATGGATTGTACAATTTTCCTCCGATATGAAGCAAAAAAAGTTGCAATGAATGTCCAAGTTTTAAAGCAATAGTGTATAAAAGCTTAAAAATAGCGCATTTCTCTGATTGTTTGACAGATGACAGAATTTTTCAAAATAATCAGTTATAATTTTCAGAATATTATCATAATCATCAAAATTATATTTTATTCTGAGAGTCCTCTTTAAGCTAGATCTAATGAAGCTTAAAATTAAAATAGAAACTTCAAAATTCAGAGATGAGGCGCATAACAAAGTGACTTCTATACAGTAAAACAAGCTTTAGCAATTGGAATGTCTGCACTACTGATGTATATTCAATGGTTCATTTCAAAGGGCAAAGCCAGAAATAACCTTTCCTGCCATTTTACAAAACAATTCTTTCTCTTGACTACCTAAGATTGAACATTACATTGTCTTTGTCCCGGGAGGGGTACTTAGTACAAAAGAGATTACGGGGATTTTTTCTTTGCAAAATGTGGTGTTTTGATGAGTCTGATTTTCAAAATTTTCTGAAATTGCCGCTAAATTGGCATAAAAATTTTGGATTTTTTCTAAATTTCAAACAAAAATCATGGAATTTGTGCCAAATTAGCATTACTTTTCGCAAAATATTTCAATTTTTATATTAATTTGACTCAAAATTTGGACATTTGGGTATATGGACGGGTCCCTTTTTTTGGAAAATTGGTATATACATGGGTGGTACTTCAAATTTCCCAGCGCACACCCCTACCAAAATCAAATATGAGTACCCCCCCCCCCACGGGTCTTTGTACATGATTGATTGCAAAGGGGAAGGAAACGGGAATGGTAGAAAGTTGTGAAGTCTCCACGGAATGCATCATTGATGGTGACATCCCGACCTGGAGGACAATTGAAATCCGGGATTGCAACGCCCATCTGGGGTATCACATGATTGCAAGATGTGTCAATTGTTTGGCTTCTGAGCAAAATGTTCCTTTTAGCAATGTTATGTGACTGGAATGTGGAAAAGCTTATGGAAAGTGTAGTTACAATTCATTTTTATGTTTTAAGTGTCTGTAAAGAGTGCAAAGTTGAAGGATGCTGAAAGGAAGTTTTAAGCTTAGTTGATAATTTACAATTTGTAGCCGTTTTGAAATTTCCATTTGTACAACATTTGAAAAATAAAACGCATATAATTTTCTGCAAAATTATATATTTCAATGGCTTTAGTTTCTTTGCTTCAAATTAGGCCATTATTTGGCATGTTCTGCAATTTCAAGAATAAGAAGTGATGTTTATTAAAGAGCGAAGTTTATTACAAAGTGGTTACAGGCTTGTGCTTAGTGGCGTAACCAGTGGGGGAGGAGCAAGGGGAACCCCCCCCAAAAAAAAAAAAAAATGTCCACCCCTGCTTGTCCCTTCAAATGAAATCAAGAAAAGTATAAAGCATTTAACCTTTTATGAGTTTATTTTACAACTTATTTTCCAAAATTTGCATCATTGTAGTTCAAATTTAAGAAAACTCTCCTAAATAGCACAAATTATTAGGATTTTTTTCAAATTTAAGCAAAACTTGGCGGATGTGCTACATGGAAAAATTTTGGGTGTACTTTTTTCATCTGAGCAAGAATTCTTTTACCCCTCCCCCCTGGGAAATAGTTTGGCCCTACTAGGCCCCTCAAATGAAAACATCTGGTTGTTTTTACCTTACAGGATGTGAAAGATGTAGGAATGTCTTTCTCTGAAACATTTATTTTTTCTGTATGTTCTTACAAAAATGAATATTGCAATGAAATTGTTACGGGATGCAGAAGGCTCCATAATTCTCTGTGTGTTCTGGTTCTCTGTACGATGGACTTGATGAAAAGTTTGTCATCTAAAATTGTCCTGTATTCCTACCTTTATATGCTATTAAGCAAAAATTTATTGGACAATGTAAACAAAAATCCATGACATGGCTTGTATTAACAGATAACTGGGCCCTGCACTCTGGATTTCTACTGTCCAATAAATTATTGTTCCGCCTATAAAGGGTATTAATGGAATATAGGAGTGGTTTGGGAGTCAAGTTTCATTTAGTTGTATGCCCCATGTTTCTAAGGGTAGAGATTAAACTTTCAGCTTATGATCTTTCTTCATTTAGTAAAAAAACAAGAATGATCGGATCTACTTGATGAAAAAAATTTCCTACGTTATTTTCCTGTGTGTTCTTACCTTAAAGGATGTAAAGGATATGTGGATGTTTTGTGGTAACTATGTCTCCATTATGGTTGAAGGCAGTGTGGTTTTGATCAAGATGGACTAAGCTTAAGTAAAGAACATTTCTTTGAAAAGTAAAATTAAACTTAAGATTGATCAACTTGATGAAAAATTTGCCTTATGTTATTTTCCTGTGTTCCTACCTGAAAAGGATGTAAAGGATATAGGAATGTTTTGAGGGAATCCCGTCTCCATGGTACCCATCGGTTGATGTGATGTCCTGTGCTTTAGGACAGTTGTTGTAATGAGAGTGGTTGTAATAAAGATTGGAATCAAAGACGTTATATAATTTGGTTCAATTTTTTCTGCAAAGAAAGGCAACAATTTCTTGTTAAAGGGTACAAATGTTAGTGAGGCTCTTAACGCCTTTAAGACAAAAAATATTTTTCAATGTTGATTTCACCTTGGCTAATTGGCCAAAAAAAAAAGACGTTGTGTTGCCCTATTGAGCCTTTTTAAAAATCCGGACTGGTGAGCTGCTTTTCACAATCAGACTAGCAAGACTTTGAAAAAATTCTGACTGGCGAGCCTTAGGACCAGTGAGTTCTTTTTTCCCCTGAGATTTTTTCAAGGTATTATTTTTCACAATTGAATTATGTGTTTGGACAAGCTAGTCTTTGGACTGGCTTTGGTCAGACTAGCGAGCTGTCGAGGTAGTGAGTGGACCCCATTTGAGCAGTAGTTAAACACCGTGCTGATGAGGTCTTATGGGTCCCTATTCGCTTTAATACTCAACCTAGTGAAATATATAGATTACTTATAGTCCACACCATATGGTGATCATAATATATGTGGTTAACATTTTATTATTATGACGTTGGAACAGGCATTGCGTAATTAATTAAATATGATTTATTCCCAAGATTAATTCAAGGGTTATGCAGCTTAACACTTTACTCAGTTATTGTCTATTTGTAAAAAGGTTACAGATCAAGAAGTTTACTGCTAAGTGGATCTTGGTGCAGCTCTTTGCTACTCTGAAACTCAGCTCTGCTAATTTGCTTCACAATTTTTAACCTGTGAAAAAGATATAAATGTATGGATATTCTGTCATAAGCTTACCATGTCTATGAGTTTGCATAGAGCTTGGAGTTGGTATGTTATTTACATGGTAATGACCATCATTGTTCAATCGTATTCTCTTTGTACAGCCAATCCTGGGGAACCATATGTTAGCGTTGCACCAACCAGTCAAATTATACCTGTCGGACAAACCACCGCTTTTCCGTGCGTAATCCTTGGCGATCCACAACCCGGGTTATCATGGAGGAAAGCAGGTGAAATGGGCAGTATTGGAAATAGCACCGATAGAAATGTGTTACCGGATGGGTCGTTGAACTTTGCTGGTGTGCAGGAGACCGATGAAGGCAGTTACGTGTGTACGGGAACGAGTAGATTAGGATCCGTATCCAGCGGACCTGTTACCCTGACAACAGCGAGTAAGTTACTTTTGCATTTTAGCATTTTATGGAAATTTTGTTTGTTTTAAAAGAGCAAAATGTTCCTAAGGCATTGAGATAGTATTTGTCTTTTATTTAGTATCATACTAAATAAAAGACAAATGTGGTGCCCTCCTTAGTCACTCTCCTTAATTACACTTGGAAAGCAATTTTGGCTCCTCTTAGAATAAGAGATTTCTAAATTGCTTTGTACCGCTTTTTTATTAAACTTGTTCATCCCTTACTCATTCTAGTCCCTGCATTGTGTGCGTAAAGCATGTAATTGACTCTTTGGACGGTCCACGATTTACAGGAAGAGCCTCTGTCTGGAGGTTTGCATTGAAACGTTTGAAACTATGGGCACACAATTGAGCCTGTGTCTAGCTGCTATGCGCCAAACTGTTATGTGCAAAGTTTGACCTCGAGATTGGACTCTCCCTGAAAATGGCGGATACATGCAAAGGGAAAATTCAGCTCCAATTGGATTTATTACTTTTGATGAATGACAAAAAAGTACAAATGACCATTTGTCAATTTGAGAAAAAAAACACAATTAACATACCTGTCAAACTTTTCAAATTCTGATGCAGGAGACTTCTGTAATCACTTAAATTTATGAGTAACATTTACTTTCAACTGACATATGAGGCCCACAAGGTTCACCCAAAAAAATTTACGTAGCTTTTGAAAACTGAAAAGGGACAAAAAGGGTCTCCAAAGCGCACATATGACTCACAAAAACGATCACATTTTCAATCTCTTAACAAAATGTACCGTGTACGCGGTCTGCAATCACGCTAGCGGAACATCGCGTTAGAATTTTTTTTTTAATGCGGGAGAAATCGGGAGATTTTTTTTTAAAGCGGGAGATATGTAGCTATATGGCTACCGGATGGAGAGATTGGGTGGGTTGCCTAAAATCAGGAGACTCCGGCCTAAATCAGGAGACTTAATTGACAGGTAAGAATTAAGAATAACGGGTGTAGCACTGCATTTTCCTCAACTAACTATGCTAAGGTAAAGGCAAAGGGCAACTGAATATTTATAAATACTTTAACGCCATAAGTTTCTAACATTAGGATGTTTACCTGTCCACATAATTACCAGATGTCCTTTCTGCTTCCAATTTTCCGTTCAAAGGTCAAGCAGGTGGCAGCTAGAAATACAATGTAGGATTTGTTGCTCAAAATAGCTAGCGGACAGACTGGTATACGTAATACCGCCGGTATGATGTGTATTACAGTAAGATGGTCCCATTTGTACCTCTTCCCCAGCTGGTATCTTGGGAAGCTGTGTGTGGCTGGAATATGGTTGCTGCTCAAGGTCTCCAACAGTGTTCCAATATAGCACGCAATTCAATCCGGACTCAATCAAGCATACCCGCTTAGCGATATCGTATTGCTTCAAGAAGCGTTGTAGATGTGAACCATCCATTACACAAAATCAATAGCTAGGGCAATTCAACTGTCTGCACCAAAGGGTCACATAAGTACTGTCACCCTTCTTACAATTTTTTTTAAAAGATTGACCGTTGCATTTTTTAGCCAGCACTTATCAAATTGCGACCATTTTCTATGAGTGCTGGCTAATAAATCCAATGGTCAATCTTTTTAAAAACTTGTAAGATGGGTGACAGATACTTACGTGACCCTTTGGTGCAGACAGCTTAATTGTCCTAGCTATCGATTTTTATGTAATGGATGGTTCACATCTACAATGCTTCATGAAGCGATTCGATTTTGCTGCATCAAGCGATACAGTGGGTATACGCTCGATTGAGTATTTAGTCGGGACTGAATTGGTGTAGGAGTTTGAAAATTAGAGCAGCAAATTCTTGAAAATGTGTGGAAAAGATGTTTATTTAGCCTTGTCTAGTGATTTTGGCACAAGCATCATTTTAGCTTTGTCAAAATTTGTCAGACTAGTAACAAACGACAGAGCTGGATGGAGACTGGTGGGAATTAGGCAGCTATCTCCGGAACAAATTGTTGTGGGAGGACAGCTTCAAGTCAAGTCAAAGTCGAAATGGCCAAAGCACAAAAACTTCAAAACCTGGTTTCAACTTACATGTAAAATCTGCATGTTGTCACAAGCATGCATGGTATGGCGGTTCCTGTTATAGAATACATTTTTAACTTCTTTCCCTAGTAGAAGTTTTGTGGTAAATTGAGAAAAAATACTAAATTGAGCTTGATCTTATCACTATATCCACTAGGATCATGCAGTCGATGACCAAATACAGTCACCTTGGAAAGAATTGCAACTTTAAAATTAAATTAAAATAGATGTGTTGACCCAAATTATTTCCTTCAATTTATTCAAGTGTACACCCAAACTTCAAAATATTGAGATTGTCCAGGCCTAAAGATAGTGATCCTCGATTTCCTTGACAGCAAAACCAGTAGCCCAGCTAGGTTGTCCTTTTCGGGGTTTAAATTAACCTGAAACTCTCAAAATATTGAGATTGCCCAGTGATACTAATATTCCTGGAAGCAAAAGCAGTAGCAATTTTGGTTATTTTAAAGGGGTAATTCATGATCCACTTTTCATCCTCAAGGGCACCTCTATCAAAATTGAGCAATTTTGGTGATTTTAAGAAACGTATTGTAAAATATTTTTATAACAAAATCTAATATAAGAAAATAATTGTTATGAAGAATCGTTTTTACTTTATACCAAATTTTGTGATCTTTGTTCTAAAAGCATGAGAGAGTAAAATAAAGTTGTAAATAACTAAGTGTATATGTTTCCTGCCCGCCAAAACCAATAAGATACACTGGATAAGATATTAACCCTACTCTCCTTAACCATGCTGCTTATAATTTTAATTTTAGAATGATACATGTATATCCAGCCCATGCCCAAGCCTTCTACACTGCATATAGCTTTGTACTTGACTTTGATCCTGACACACAGCTATAGCTACTAAGCTTACATCAACCCAGAAGCTCTTTATATAAATTTCCAAACTTTATTAATATTATCCTTAAATAAGCTGGATCATCGCATTTCTGATGAAGTATACTGACCAAGTATACAAAACTGTCAAACGTAAGTCAATCTACTGGTTTTGAAGAATGAATCTTTTTAATTTGTTGTATCACATGTTTGATATAGTAGGGACTGCCTTAAGTTATGAAATGCACTGATCGTCTGCTCATTTGTGCAGGATTTCTCCAAAGGAAAAGGAAGTAGCTTGCAATATATCTGCTACACATACTGCATTTTACTTTGTTGGGCAGATTTTTAAAACAATGATATAGTTTACAACAGGGATTCTCAACTAGTTCTACATGTACTTTGTTTTTAAGAGTGCAAAAGCGCCAATCTGAAACAGTCAAAGCGCCAAATTTGGAGTGTGCGCTGCTATCCCTGGTTTAAAACTTTTGGTGTGACCTGCTATGCATGAATAATAATTGTAATTTGTCTAATTATGTTTGCAGAATGTTTCTTTCACCGTTCAACCTGGCCAGATGGTGGCGCTTGTCGGACCTTCAGGCGGTGGCAAGTCAACTATCGTCAGTTTAATTGAGAAATTCTATGAACCAATCAGTGGAATGTTACGACTCGGTAAGATTTAAGGGGTTTTCTCAGAGATGCAGTTGTTTAAGACTGCGGCAC
>JXSR01S029610.1:8081-26602 GCA_000969725.1 Ophiothrix spiculata
TATCATGAAATTTCAGATCTTGTTCGCTACAATGTGCGGTAACACTTCTGTCTTTTACGCCAGCATATCCTGCGCCAGTTTTAGTGTCAAGTGTTGTTTGTTCATTGTTTTTGTAATCACTTGCTTACCAAAAAAATATTTTTCTGTTGTTTTGCCCACTCGTAGATAAGAAATTTTAAAATTCCGTGTAGAAATGTTGTCATAAATGAAATAGCCATAACTTTGAAAGTATCATGATTATTTCAGCCAAGATAAGTGAAAACTAGGATCAAGTTTCGGATATTGTGGCAGGGGATTTCGTCACTGCCCTACTTCTGGCCAATGTCTGACGAGCGCGGTCGACGTTTCTCCTACTTTTTGCCGTTCGCGGTCTTCAAGGTCTCTCTTTCTTTAGGTTATGGACTGTTCCTGTTCTTTTGAATTTGGCCTAAATTCTATAGATGGCGGATGCATATCACGCGATGGAGGGAATTCACCCTGTTTGAATCTCTGTTTCACTTCTGCATGAGATTTGGTGGTAAAATAAACCTCAGCAATAAGAGCACGTTGCTCGTTTGTAAACTGATCTTGAGGCATTTTGAACAGTGACTGATTAATAAGCTCTCCTTTTTAAGATAGTATCCTCAAAAATGTCATTTTGCACTTGACAAAATGCCTAAGTTATCTTTTGTATGTAATAATTAATAGATTAAGAAGAGATTTTCACTAGAACAATGTTTAGATTGATACTGCTAACGCCTTTTTCGAAGATCCTGTCATAAAAAACCTGCGTGCAGTCGAGTGTGACGTCATTTCAGGAACCATAAGTGGTAATTTACAAACTGTTGACATGTTCCTAAAATACTTTAACACTGGTTTGCTGAAAATGACGATAAATTTGATGTTATCGATATTCCCGTCAATTGTCGCACGTTTTTCGAATCAATACATACACAGCAAAAAATAAGACGTAAACTGGTGCGGAGTAAAATGGGTTGAGTTAAAAGTTGAGTTAATATTTACTCATCCACAGAGTATAAGCTTCATTTTCTGTTACCTCTTCATTTGAGTAAAAACTGAACAACGCCACCTGATACCGATTTTCCTATTCAACTCAAAAGTTGATTTATTTTTTACTCATTTGCGGGTAATAATAAATCAACACTTGAGTTAAACTTGTTGAAACGTGCATATCCAGCGCCTCGTGCATTACGCTGGTTCCCTCGATCTTGGTGCTTATATCGGCTCATTCCGTGCATGCATGGTGAGTGTGAAAACCAAAGCCGCGGGGAACCAGCGTACTCGTGCATGACCATCATGGCGGACACTTTCGTACAGGGAAAGTAAGTGGGTGGGGATTTTCGGAGTTCGAAGGAAAATTTACGGGTAAGTAAGTTGTTCAACTTGTTTTCAATGACAGTGTACATGTTTGTTGAATCTGTCGTTGTCATGTTTGAATTGATTTCGTTGTACAGCTGTACCGTACCTGACCATGTGGGTGTTACAGTACAGCAATACAGTTAGGTCTAAGCTTAACTTGAAAGCTTTCGGAGATGGGAGACCAGGTTGGTAAACAATCTGTGTACAATCGATTTTTTAGAAGGAAATTGGCACATTCCCTGTAGCTTATAGGTCATTCGAGGGGCTGGAGGGAGCGCAACTCCTTCTGACTGGTGAGTGCTGGAAGTCGACCCCCTCACCTAGGCTAGGGCCGTACAGCTGTACAACAAAATCACTTCAAACATGATAACGACATGTTCAACAAACATGACTGTACACTGTCACTGAAATGAAAACAAGTTCCGCAAATTGTCCTTCGAACTCCGAAAATCCCCACCGCCCACTAACTCCATTATTGGGTGTAAATTCAACTCCGCAAATGAGGTCGGATCCCATTTTCAACTCCATTACAAGGTTTAAATTTAACTCCAAAAACGAGGTGATCACCTTTTTAACTCCAGTAAGTTTTTTTTGTTCTGCCATTCCTGCAATCGGAATGGATTGCAGTTGTTCTTGGTTTTGTATGTTGCTATTCACTCTTTAAAAGAAAGGATCAAATTGATCCGATAAAGTATCAAATATGAGCTTACCCTTTTCCGGATTAATTTTCATCCAAATTCTCCTCAAATTCTATCCTTTTCGGATCAAACACACTCTTTTTTGATCCGAAAAGGATCAAATTTGAGGAGAATTTGGATCAAAATTGATCCGGAAAAAAGTAAGGTCATATTTGATACTTTATCGGATCAATTTGATCCTTTCCTTTTAAGAGTGTTGTTTGTTTTGATCAATAAAGATGATTCAATAAATAAAATGCTTTTGATTTCAGCTTTCGATTTAATTATTTAAAACGAAATAGTTTGTGTTGGTGTAAATAATTAGTTGTCTTGTCATAAGATTGAATCTGATAGAGAACTAATTAATATCAATTTTATAACTTTATAATTATGAATTGTTATTATTATTTATGTAAGAATAGTAAACAAATATCATTAATTAACTTCAAACACAAACAACTGTTTTGATTACAATTAGGTAAAAAATTGAAAACTTCCTGCAGTTATGTTGTCATAAATGAAATAATTATAACTTAGAAATTGTAATGACTATAAAAATAAGTGAAAACTACATTCCCGTTTCGGGTATTAAAGAATTATGGCTGCTAGTGGTATTACATGCCTTATTTTCATAGTTAGTCAAATTGTACTGTTTGAGAAACTTTGAAAATCAGTTTCCACTGTTTTCAGATGACTGTCCTGTTCTATCCGAAGGGGTGTTTTAGACGCATAAAGACATTATTATTATAGATTTTTGAGATTATGTGCAACCGTATTTGATCGCTACAGTGATAAATTGGTGTGGTACCATATGCAATGAACTGCTCATGTGACATATAAGACGCTCTGTCAACACTGAACGATATGAGCGAAACAAATTATATTTTACATATATTCGAGGTTGACGTTTTAGCATGAAAACATTTTTAGCTAAATTCATATTTTCATAATAAACACAGAGATGAACTAGTATAGTGTTTTATGCAATATAAACTATTAGTAATGCGTAATGAAGTATTACTTCAAAAAGATGACACAGATTACTATATTGCGAACTTAATGTCCTTTGAGTGCCTAGAGAAATAGCAGGAAGGGAATGAAGCAATGTTTCTTTCATGTGTTCCACTGATAATATCTCCATCTTTCTTTCTCTTCAAAGGTTTCACCTTATATATACAGACTGTTACCCGCAGGCTTGTCTTTTTTCCTTTAGTTGATCTCTTATACCGACACCTTGGCAAACTAGTCATGCCGAATTTTTACTTCCGGGAATGATGCTAAGAAGGTCTGTTACAAAATGAAAAAATGGTAAGGGTAGATTATGAGGGTCAGGTTAACGTTATTCACTAAGTGAACATTGATAAATTTCAGATAGTAACCAGATCGCAGGTAGCCCATGTCATATTTTATACCGTTAAACTTCTGCTCTCAGCGATCGTATCTCAGCTAGGTCGTAGCCCGTTTTTGATGCATCTCAAAACACATTAAATATGTTAATCTTAGCAATAAAAAAATAAACCGGAAGATCATGCACTAACTGTTTTGAAATTTGACGGAGTCGAAATGTATTTGTTAAAGAGATTACTAAATTGGTCCTAAAATCATCCCAATATCTTGTTCCATTTTTTAGAATTTATCATTTTGAAATAATTACAATGGACATTGGCTTAATGATTACAAATATGGTGAAATTGGAATATGTGGGGTAATACATACGAAGGATAGAATCCTTTAATATGACACAATTATCTCAAACCTAAATCAATATAAAACAGCTTGCGGATACAAATGCACGAATAATAAACTGATAGTACAATTGATGATGACTGGTCAACTACTAACATACATTTTGACTTAAGACACAAAAAGGATACACGAGAGGCACACGAAATTCTTAGAATGTAAATTCTAGTACAATTGATGCAATGTATTGTTACATGCCCCTGAATATGTAATTTATTATTACCATAAGTCAAACATAATATTTAAATGGCCATTAAAGAGAGTGGCACATGACCTTTGTGCTTCTACGTGCTTCTGCACGCGTCTAGAGTGATGACTCATTGCAAAACAATGCATAAACACTTCACTTATAATTGATTGTGTACATTAAGGGGAAGTCCCTACTTGAAATAACAATAGGGCTTTTGTTCAGGTGTGAAACTGAAGTGGTTTGTTTTGATGTACCTGAGACATGGGTTAGATTGGGGTGGCCAAATGAATATTCTAGATTGTGTTTGCTAGAATGGTGTGGAATTAAGAGGGTTTTCAAGATAGATATAAATGAGTATAAAAGGAGATGGATGTGTATATTTGGGGTCAGTCATCTTTGAAGTTAGCTATTACTTTAGTCAGCTATTGAAGTTATATCATTGAGATAACAGAGAAGATAAAGGAAGAGTGGATGGAGTTTTGGGAACTTTTTGGAGTACTTTATGCATAGCTGTTATAGCGGAGAAGTTTAGTCGCTGGATCGTGAATCGATTTTATATTAACTGTGGACAAGGAGTTTGAGATTGCAAGAAGACGAATTTTACATTGACTGATATTGAACACTATTCGGAAGGAGTTATCGGACATTTTGTACCGTTTTGGATCTGGATTTGTGGACATTTGCACAGATGTCATAAAGGACTTTACCGTGGAATATTATTAGCTAGCTTGTTCAACTCAGAAGCCACTCGTGAGTAAACTAAAACCGTAGATAAGACAATTACACTGTTAAACTGTTTGCATACTATATAAAGTGTTTGTTTTGATATTTTGTTAACAAAATCCTGACGTACAGTGTATTTATTCTTGCTTTGCTTTTAGCTCGAACCCGAAAGGTTAATTCTGACGTTGATCCTTGTTTTGGGTCGTAACAGTATGCGCATTTCAGCCTGTTTTTTGTATTACAACATGACCAAGAATAAATGACGCGCAGTCTAACAATGTTGAGAGTTTAGAAAATAGGTTTCTCGTATGTAGATGGTCATTGATCCAATTCCAATCGTAAAATCATTTCTTTGAAACAAATCTTGTTACCTACCGTATTTGTACTGAATATTTGTACTGAATACAGCTCGTTTGCAATAGGGTTCGCTAGTCTAAAAGTGAAATAAGGTCCGCTAGTCCGAAGTTAAAAAGGGTTTGTTATTTCTCGGTTCCCGATTTTTTTCGGCCATTTTTGTTTTCATTTTTGGACTAGCAAACCTTATTTCATTTTTGTACTGGCGAACCTTCGGATTAGCGGACCTTTATAAATTTCATACTAGCGGACCTTATCTTAAATTCTTCGGACTAGTCAACTCTATTTCGATTGACGTACTTTTTTTTTCAAATTTGGACTGGCGAACCCTCAAGCATAGGAAAATGCACTTTCGGAGTGGTGAAACTTGTTTCATTTTCGGACAAGCGAATCTTATGGCTAGCGAACATTCAGACTAGCGGGATGTTACTGTTGTACTGTTTTATATCCGTTTTCATGGGACACTTCTTTGATTCTGCCATCATAATTACAGCAAATTAGCTGCAAAGCATTACACTTTATTATACTATTAATTTTCACAGGGAGTGTGTTTGTTGTTTAAATCGTATCCTGTCTAAATGAATGTGAGTTGATTGATTTAGACCCGAAGTTTTTTTGAAATAGTGAAGGAGCGCAACGCCGAAGAGATTAAGCGTTTACTGTCCTTATAACGTAACAGGTTCAAGCCGAAGGGCTTGGAATTGATACAGATTACAGATAAGCGCGTGCGCAGCTAAACACAGCACAGCTGCAGGAGACGAAGCGCGCGTTGTATGCGTGACTCGCGTATCAGAATTTACGGAGCGCGTGTAAGTGGGATTATGTTTACTTGCGGATGAAGAAAAGCCTCATCATTCCCGCCTATTTAGTGTTGATCAAAGTATAGACTCGGATATCGGCAATAACAACACATCTAAAATCTACTCACTACCGGAATCACGTGTCATTTTACAGCTGCATGGGCCACGCATGTGAAATGCACTGCGTCAGTTGCAGTTTTGCGATGTTAAAACACACGCAGAAAAAGGTGCATTGGGTCATGACCCAGTCCCACGCGTGACACGTGCAGCGTTGTAATGGCGGTGATTGGTTTTTAAAATTGTTATTATTGCAAACATACTCGTGCCTAGGTGAGACTGCAACTGCTTTGTCTTCAATTTGAAAAAGAATTATGCTATTTTGTGTTGTATCATAATTGTCTTGGCTGTTGAGTTGTCCATTTTGATTTATCATTATTCGACCTCAAGCAAAGACAAGATGGCGGTTCTATGAAACTCTTTGGGAGATGTGCAAATTTTTGGAATGATTTTTTGTTTTACTTGAAAACAACAGTCGCTAAAGAAGTTCATTTTGGCGCAAAATCGTCCTTCGCTGAAAACACGCGAGCAAAGAAACCATTGCCAAATAATTTCGTGCGTTTTCAATGTTTTCTGTATCGAAGGTTCAGGATGGAGGGCTTGGTGTCATTGTAATACCTTCTACGTGAAGCAACTTCCACGCACGAAATTATGCGCAATTCAAACTAACACAAGCAATCTATTACGCGCATTAACTCTTCACTCGTATTTTGTTGGTGCATCTTTTGATCATTTGAATTTACTGGTTGACTAAGCGCTATGAATATGTGTTCTGCCATTTTTGAAAAGAATCAATGAAAATATCCTATTGAACTGGACGAAATAGACAAAAAGATGCAATATTGCGTATAAAAACAAAATGTCACTCTTATTGTTGATAATCTCTTCTTATTCAGTTGAGATCCTTTCTATTATGACAGCTGGAAAAGGGTGTTAAGTAACAACGGCCCTTAGCACGTTCATTCAATATTTCAATTGATATTTCAGAATCCATACAGGGTATATTGGAAAAGACGTTTACTCTTCTAAATTTTAAGGGGGATTGCACGTTATTCAATTTTACGTTTTGAGTATATTTTGTACCATAACTTTTTAACAAAGTGCTTAAAGATAATAAAAGTATACATATCCAGAAAGGAATTTTCACAAGGAACATTATGGTGATGTTGATTTGTGACCCGATCAGGGGGAATGAGTCACTTGGCGGCAACCACATATTACTGGTTTTATAATGTCACACAGTCGCTGATCAATTGTCCATTGTCTACATGTCCTTGAGTAAAAGTCCTTTGAATAAATCAATAACAATCAATTAAACATTTTTGCTTTTTTCCTGTTAATGAGATAACTTACAACAAACTTGAACAGGCCCACTAAGTAAATAGTGTCGCTGTAAAATTTGTTTAATCAAAAACAAAACAAAATATCTAACTTGACTCCGGAAAAAAAACCCAGATACTGTGTTAACTGGATTCTTTTGATTAATATTTGTACTTCATGAATCATGATTCCTTAATAATATATAGATAGGCGGTTTGTCAAATTTTGCTAAAATTAAATTATTTTGAGGATGTAAGCACAAACAGTTTAATTGCAGAATAAATCTTTTATAACTTGTGTCAAAACAAACATCGATATAATAAATCAAGAATTGTTTGGATTAATAATTTGTTCATTAAATACATGTATAGACCACTTTTTGTTTGACACTGATTTTCTTTGTCTGTTACTTCCCTGTATGAATGTTTCAATTGTTATAAGACTTTTGTCAAGTCACATGTTTTCTCGGCATAAAATCGACATATATATATATATATTTTTTTTATTTGTTACAAACAATTTTCATATCGCTCTTTCCAAATAGACTTTAACATTCTTGTTCCAAAAGTTACACGAATGTAAAAACATGGTTCGACGTTACACCTGCAGGCGACACACCACAATAGAGCTTCCCATTGACTTACTGTACAAAATGGCTCCCTAAAAACACCTGAGAACTCAATAATAAAGCAACTGGTTGCTTCAACATTGCCTTTTCTCAGATGATTATGATCTCTTCTGACACAAAATGGTAATAAAAGTACACCTTCAAGGCAAAAATGTCAAGAAACTGGACGCTGAAGTATAACGCCCCCTATCACCGACAGCCGGATTTTGTATTTCTAGAATCAAGCGCAAATTAAGGAAAACCCTTTAAATTTTACCAAATTAATCTGGAGATCAAAAATGGCATCAGAGTATCTTTAAATAAACAAAATATCGACCAAACATATTGCCCTTCCATACGTTTTGAAGTCCTGTTTTTAGAAGGGCAGTCAATTTTGCTTATTTTAGAAATGCCGAATTGCGAGTGCTAGTTATTTAGTGTAGTGCGCCCTTAAGGATATTTCATTTGGATAATTGCTTAAACTCGTTTATAGCTGTCGTAACCAGACATGAAGTAAATGGATCAATTTGAAGTCTTAGATATAGAAAATAGGTCAAAAAATCCCACCGCTGCCACCAAAATGGCAATTGTTGGCCTATTGTTGGCATTTTTTCAAAAAATAAGATAAAAATCAAACATTTGAGAAAACGGTTCCTAGACATTTGTTTCTAAATTCCAAGAAGCAAAAAAGTTCAACATTTCACGGAGGCAAATTTTAGTTAGGCTTTCCAGAAATTTTGGGGCAAAAATATGTTTTTTGTCATTTTTGCCAAAACAGACATTTTTGGTCAAAAACTGATATCATCATCATGTTCAGGGTAAAAATTCGCTTCTAAAAATGTATACTTTTATATGGTTTATGCAATTAGTTTGAGAGTTAGAACACAAAAACAGTTCATGCTAGTGAAGGTCTACCTCTGCCGTAAATCAACACTGAATGTTATCCGTGTTTCTGTAATACTGGAACAGATATGTGGGAGTTGAACATATTTGAAATTGCTCTTATGCCTGAGGCTTTGTTTTGATGAAACTGAAATCCTTAGAGGGACAATATAACTTTGTCATTTACAACAGGATATATCGACATTCTCTTATTTCTTTACCGTTGGCTATTGCACTCAAAATGAATACAAATGCTTTTGATTTCAGTTGAGTTTTGAAGCAGCCCCTTAATATCAATTTTATAACTACTCTTTCGGATGCATAATGACTACTTTTAGAGTATATATTTCTGATTTATCATCATTAATGCAAGAATATGAAACAAATGTCATTAACTTCAAAAATTCCCTGTAGATATGTTGTCATAATTGAAATAGCTATAACTTATAAATTTTCATAACTATTGCAGCCAAAAACCAAGATAAGTGAAAACTACATTCGAGTTTCAAATATAACAAAATAATAATAATAATAATAATGGGATTTTTATAGCGCCTTTTACTATGTATGCAAAGCGCTGTTGACAATTATTATTACGCTGCCATCAGGAAACCGTCACAATCATTTCGCTTCAACTAGGCTGGCTGCATGGCCGATGCGCACACCCTATCTGCACTTAGATTGTAATGTTCCCCATAACAGCTCCCCAATATCGCTCGGGTCGACGAAGCAATTGAGATTAAATGCCTTGCCCAAGGACATAACCCGTTGGCCGTAGCGGGGCTCGAACTCGCGACCTACTGATTCGGAGTCCTGCGCTGTTCCACTAGACCACACGCTGCTAGTGGTATAAACATGCCATATTTTCATATTCAAATTGTACTGCTTGAGAAACTTTGAAAATCAATTTCCACTGTTTTCAGTTGACTGTCCTGTTCTATCCGAAGGAGTGTTTTTAGACGCATAAAGACATTATTATTATAGTTTTTGAAATTATATGCAACCACATTTGGTCGCTACAGTGACAAGTTGATGTGATATGTCATAAACTGCTCATATGACATAAGACACTTAGTCAACACTACACGATATGAGCGAAACGCAATTATATTTTACATATATTCGGGTGTACTTTTAAGCATGAAAACATTTTTAACTAGGTTCATCGTTGTCATAGTAAACACAAAGATACACTCATGTAGTGTTATGTGCAATATAAATAATTAGCATACAGTAATGAAGAATTACTTCAAAATCTGTTTTCATTTGTTTGTTTGTTCTACGTTATATTAATATTCGTTAGCGCTATAGCGTGTCAATTTATGACACATATTATGATATTGCGAACTAGATGTCCTTTAAGTACCTACACAAATAGCAGGAAGGGAATGAAGCAATGTGTACCATTGATAATATCTCCCTCTTTCTCTCTCACTTCAAAAGTTCCACCTGGTATATACAAACTGTAACCCAAGGGCATGTCTTTTCCTTTAGTTAACCTCTTATACCGACACCTTTGCAAACTTTCCATGCCAAATTCTAACAATCACGTCCGGGAATAAGGCTATGAAGGTCTATCACATACTGAAAAAACGGGTAAGGGTAGATTATGAGGGTCTGGATTGCATTTATTGCTTGGCGAACATTTATAGTTTTCAAATAGTAACCAGATCGCAGGTAGCCAATGTCATATGTTATTCCGCTAACCTCCTGCTCTCAGGGATTGTAAGTCAGCAAGGCGTAACCCGTTTTATACCTTACAAAAACACACAAAATATGCCAGTGTTAGCAATAAAAGAATAACTGTTCTAAAGTCGAAAATAACCCGTGTTCCCGCTAAGGCCGTATGTCGCAAAATTGGCGCAGAAGCTCAAACAATTGGCGCAAGATTGCCTTAAATCAAAAAGTCAAATATATGGTTTTGGTTATACATGACGTTCACTTATTTCAGTTTCATTCAGATTATATTCAAAATAACTCTCATTTTTGAGGTGATCTTTACGAAATTGGCAATGGCGTCGTATAGTTTTTTTTCCTTTTATGTCGCCTTAGCGCAAAGTCAAAATCCTTAGCGGGAATGTTATACGTTTAAGAGATTACTAAAGAACGGGTCATAAATCATCCCCATATCTTGTTGCATATTTTAGAATATAATGTAGGATATTAGCTTGTTTACAAATATGGTGGAATATGCGTGGTAATAAATTAATTTTCTGTTTAACAGTCAATCGTGAGTTCCAAAAACTGCTAATACGAAGGATAGAATCATTTATTACACAGTTATCACACGCCCAACTCTATCATTTGTCTATATAAAACAGCTTGCGGTTGTAAATGCAAAAATAATAAACTGATAGTAAAACTGGACACGAATTGATGATGACTGGTCAACTAGCACTATTCATTTTGATTTAAGACACAAGAAAGACACATGAGAGGCACACAAAATTCTGAGAATGTAAATTCAAGTACAATTGATGTAATGTATGCGCATTGCAGCGTGCTTTTCGTATATAAACACGAGCAAGAATAAATGACGCGTAGTCTAACAATGTTGAGAGTTTAGAAAATAGGTTTCTGATGGTCAGTGTTCCAATTTCAATCGTAGAATCATATCTTTGTTACCTACCGTATTTGTACAGAATACAGCCCGCTAGTCCGAAGGTTCGTCAGTCAGAAGGTTCGCTAGTCTGAAAGTGAAATAGGGTTCGCTAGTTTGAAAGTGAAATAACGTCCGCTAGTCCAAAATAAAAAAAGGGTTCACTAATCCTAGGTTCGCCAGTTTAAAAATGAAATAATATGAAATAAGGTTAACTAGTCCAAAAATGAAATAAGGTTAAAAATAAGATAGGGCCTGCTTTTCCGAAAATTTGTTGTTGTTGTTAATTAGCAACCCCTATTTCTTCAGACAAGCGGACATTGTTTTCTATTTCCATTTTCGGACTACCGAACCTTCAGATTAGCAGACCTTTTTCAAATGTCTTACTAGCGGACTTTATCTTAAATTCTTCGGACTAGTAAACCTTATTTTCGGACTAACGGACTAGCTGGTCATTAGGCCATTCCAACAATTATTCAGTGATACTAAAATTATTAGCTAGGCTAGTCGTGATAAAAATGTACATCGCTCTGGACCAGAGCTAACTGCAAATATGAGCCAAATTGTATTGAAAAATTCCATTGGGAAGCGAGTTTTCACATTTTTTGCGGTAAAATTTTGACGCGACATGGATCCGAACTTGATTTAAAATAGTTTTTCCCACTTTGAGAAAAGCTGTAAAAGGTTCTTTGACAAAGACAATATAAACACATGCTGACCGATAAAAACATACCTATGTCGTTGAGAAAGAAGCTGTTTAATCAGAGTGTACTATCAACTATAACGTATGGTACATACATTCATACAAACAGTTTCTTATAGGGTGCTTCAAAGTTGATTAAAGCACCAAAACAAAAGGAATAAATAAAACTACCAAGACACAGAGTCAAAAAGATGGATATAAATATGACTTTAGTCCCTTCTTGAAACTACTGAGAGCGGGTGCCTTCCTGATGTTTTGCGGAAGGCTGTTTCAAAGCAAGGGTTCAGAAATGCAAAATGATTTATCACCATTTATCACAGGTCTTAGCATACTAAGAAGTAAGAAGTAACTGTCCATTGATGAGCGTGTGAACTGAGAAATGTTTGGTTTGTACATAATAAAATCGACAAGATATTGTGGAGCAGCATTTAGACTAGACATTTGTAAATATACATGCAGATTTTGAATTTGATAGATAGATAGATAGATAGATAGATTTACGTGTTTAAATGATTATTTACGGGCCCGTAAATAATCTAACGGGCCTGAGTTTGAAAAGACTATCTAGAGTAGGATAGTCAAAACGCGTGATCAAAGGGCGCCGACAAAAATGATTTAACAGACGAGCTGCGTACTTTTGGGGTTGACGATGACGCTGTTTCCCGCGATATTTTGATATATTTTCTTCAAGTAATAAAAACAATTCTATTTAGAGACCACTTCAAAAACTCACTGGTGGTTGACCGCCCATAACCGCAGGTTCTATTGTTCAAAAACAATGGCAACCGCACAGAATCGCCGGTTCCAGTCGGTCAACCGTTCGAAATTTTAAGTAGCCCCTTATCGACATTGATTTTTAAAACTATCCCATTCAAGTTCAAAAAATACTTTTTCAACCCCTTATTTCTTAAGGCCTACGAATAATATTCACTTATAACTGTACAATCTCAATCCAAAGTTTTTGTTCTAAAATTATATACGAATTGGCAGTAAAAAGTCTGTTTACATATTTGTTCATTGAATAGAAAAATATTCAACACTTTACAGTTTTTAAGATTTGTCATGCCTTAGAACAAACTTTGAGAGATATTTTTAAATCAAGGGCACTTTAAAGCTCGCTGAAGTGACACGGTGACAATGGGATTTTTTAAGGTACAAATAACTAAGAAAAGTTAGGTCCAAAGCTCTGCACAGTAATATCAAATAGAGGACCTAAATTTGCCATATTTTCTTTTGTACGTTACCTAGAGATGTGAAACTTTACAGAGTTGATTTTCATAATGTTCGTTATAATTTTAGATCAATCAATATTTCCTCTGTCATCATTGAGAAGCGTACAACGTCATGACTCTCCATGATTTGGGGGATCTCAGCCAAGGCACTAAACACAGCCCAACAAAACTCCTTCACCTTGGAGGATTAACATAATACGCTGTTAATCTAAACATGTTTCTTAACCCAAATGTCCTCAATAGGATTTATATCCGAAGATCACACCAGGAAGGCAAGAACTCAACACCCTGATCTTCCAGGAAAGTCCGGACTGTACGAGAACGACGGAGTGAGTGCTGTCATTGTGGAGCACGAAATTGTTTCCAAAGATGCCTCTACGCAATGACACTAATATTGCTTCTAGAATACATCTGTACTGTGCTTATGGAGGCTGCCTTCAGAGGTGATCAGGGCTTTTTCCCCTGCATGTAAAACACCCAGAAGGCAATGTTATCTTCTTCTGAATGAATTGTTAATAGCATGCGAGCTTCAGTTTAACCCTACTCTGTAATCTGCTGCTCTGATGTGTCCATCTTGGTAGTATATTTCAAATTTAGTCTATTAAGCACTGAAGACAACGTTATCTCATCGATGGGACAAGGAATGGAAATGATCTGTATCCAAGTCAAAGCGTCGCTGGGAAAGGTGTTTGGTCAAGATATTTCCTCGAGTGGTTTTTTAACATGATCGCCAGTTTGAATTAAGCGAGATTTCGCAAATGTTCTTAATACGAGCTTGTTTTATGAAAGATCATGGTGTTGGACACTTGCCATTTTTGGTAAGATCTTCAAATATGAACACTACGAGGACTTCGCGCTGAATTAACACGTCGATAAACAACAAGTTGTATGAAACCACTAAAGTACATGATTGACTTTAGGCTGTGCTTGATACTTGGGCTGAGATACCCGTCGGACCGTGGAACTCTCCAATCACGAGTAGAATGTCCGCATGGATAGTCCAGGCCCTTTACGCTTCTTATGAATGACATAGCAAAAAGTGACTGGTCATAATTTATAACCAAAAATGTGTATAACAACCCTGAAAAATTTCAAGTGTCCAGGTAATGCATTGAAGAAACTATAGCAAAATTAACTTCCTTAATTCCGTATTCTTGTACACGAGTTTGGATCTAATTTCGAGTTGTGTTTGTGCTTTCAAGTTCCCCATTGTCTCTGTATCACCTAGAAATGCACAAAAAGGGTCTTAATTTAAAGTTTAAATTTATAGTTACAAATATGAAGAAACACACCTTTTTGGAATTGTCATATACTGAGACATGGCGGACTATTCAAGATGTAAACCAAAATCAAAAAATATATTCCATATTTAATGTCAAGTCTGTATTGAAAAATCACACAAGTATCAACAAAATCCTTTCTTGTTAAATGTCCCACGGAATTGTGAAAAACTAAATTAACTCAAGTAGGTCGTAGATCAGCAATAGATCTTTATATTTACATAAATTTAGAGATTGGCACCTAGTAACTTTGAAAATAAAGATAAAAACCAATTCGTTTTTGCACGTAATTCTGCGGAGGTGTTTTTTGTGACTAATTTTGACATGTAATTTGAAATCTTTGCACGATAATCCCAGTTCAAAAGGTAACATCCCGCTAGTCCGAAGGTTTGCTAGTCCGAAGGCTCGCTAGTTTGAAAATTAAAAAAAGGTTCGCCAGTTCAAAAGCGTATTTTCCTGTACCTGATCGCTAGTCTAAATTGGTAAAAGGTCCGCTAGTCCGAAATTTATAAAGGTCTCCTAATCCTAATTTAATTTATTTGATTCTTTATTCTGTTTTTAAGGTCTAAAAAGCCATCATGTAAATATATGAGGGGGTACATATGGAACTCTCGTAAAATAGCACTCAGGACTTCTGTCACACACGAAAAAAAAAATCTAAAAATAAAAAAAAAAATACAAAAAAAACCGCATTTCGCATTAGTTTTTCAGAGTAGGAGAGCTTTGAGACAAACTATTAATTTCATTTAGCCTAAGCACAAACAATTTATTTGCAGAATAAATCTTGTATAACTTGCGTCAATTATAACTTCGATATAATGAATCAAGAATTTCTCGGATTAATAATTTGTTCATTAAATATAGACGTAGACCACTTTTTTGTTTGACACTGATTTCCTTTGTCTGTTACTTCACTTTTTGAATGTTTGAATTTTTATGTGACTTTTGTCAAGTCGGCATAAAATTTTCCTATAAAATAAACTTCATATTGCGACTGCTCTTTCCAAATAGACTTTAATATTCTTGTTCCGAAACTTACACGAATGTGAAAACAGGATTCAACGTTACACCTTACGGATATTTCGTTTTGGTTAATTGTTTAAACGGGTTGATAGCTGTCGGAGCCAGATATGAAGTAAATGGATCAACTTCAAGGCTTAGATATGAACTTACACTAATTTGTAACTGTAACATACATTCCCCTTTATCGCAAATACGGGGTTATAACCTTTGTTCATTATCTTGATCATGTTGGTTCGGTATAATGGACTCGTAGTTCCAATATACACGGTGGCTCATAATGTTGGAATAAAAATAATTTTACAACAAAGGTCAATTTATAAGGAAAATATCTCGAAACTTATGTTGCATTTGGTCAGATTTGCTTGGTAATCTTGCTGGGTGTGAAACGGAACTCCAACTCTGATCAATTTTATCATGTACTGGTAAGGGGGCAACAACACAAATAATCCATCAACGCCCTCAATTTACAAAAATAGGGTTTTGGTGAACGCAGAATGGTCCCTCATGGGATATGACACCTTCAAAACCTTGAATTTGTGTAAATTGAGAGGCGCTGATGCATTTTCTTGGTGCAGTCAAGCATGACCAATCACCTTTCAATCACCTGCTTATCACTCTATTACAGATAAACATTCCTTATGACCACTCAACTTGAGTACAGAAGTGACCTTGAACAAGGCGTGGTCAAATCAAATTTGACCTAAAAATCACGTTTTTGACCCATTTGTGTTGTTGCCCCCTTACCAGTACATGAGACGATTGATCACATTCGAATTTTACTTCACACCAAACAAGATTACCTGTCACATCTGACCAACAGCAACATACGTTTTTATATATTTTCCTCATAAATTGACCTTTACATAAAAAAGTGGTTAAAATATTTTTAATCCTTCATCATGTAACAAAACTTTTATAAGAAACCTACTTCTATATACCATGGTTGCCTTTGAGGTTTGAACATGCATGCTGACGGAATTCAGTTAGCTTGTATATAAACCGTGGTCAGTAATAAATTTTCCTTCTTTAATAGAAACCTTATCTAAACTACGTGTGTCATGTGTAATTGAAACTTGATTGTCGTATGCATAGAGAACTGCCGTGAATTTTGATCGTCCGAGAAGAACTTAAAGTAAAACAAATAGTTTGATTTGGCGCTGAAATTGCAACGTTTGCCTATAATCAATAATTAGCAGCTATACCGTATGCGTCTAAATTACTAAGTTTTATGTAAATGTTTCGTGCGTGTTTTTTTCTAGTTTATTTAAAAATTAAAATGTATTTCAAATGTATATGCAGTGTTTTATAGCATCTTTTGTTATTTCAACATTATAGCCCAGGTTCTCCTGCTAGTGTTTTTTTTTTCTTTTTGCACTACTCTCATGGAAAATGAAATACTTTTAGAATATAACTCAGATAACAAAAATGTAACATTTTGTACAGATCAAGTTTAAGTCAAAGTCAAATTTAAGCAACATGTTATAATAATTCCATATTCTTAGCTTACAATTTAAGATATTAGTAAGTCACCGTTTGTTCTCGTACACAATGAGAACATACAAGTTTTTAATTTGTTGTTGTATTGTTTTGAATTTTAGAAATGTGCATTCCTTGCCTTGTGGCTTTATTGCATCCCATTCTTTGTTCCGTCAATAAAGTGAAGTAAAATACTTCAATTTGTACAACTTTACCTGCAGTGCAAAATGCCTCGAGTGCGAGCCCTAGTCGAGTCTAAGTTAATTGATAATCTGCTTTAATTGCAATGCGCACACCTTATTATCACCATGCTTGCATTTTTGTTTGAGAATGCGGCTCTGTTTTGTTGCCAGAGCTGTTTGATTCGACATGTTGAAATGCCCATACACTATAAACGGATTGGAACTTCTCATATCTATTATGACAGACTGAAGATTTCATGTTCTTTATATTTTTGATCCGATAGAGTTTTTCACTCTTTAGATACAATTCAGATATTGTCGTTTACAAAGTATTTTAAATAAAATTTAAACAATTGAGCCAACATGATCAATAATTATAATGACTAAATCATTCAATCCACAAGTAATGTTTTATTCCAGGAATAACTTGTAACAACCATAATCAGGTACCAGAATTTCATTTTGATTTCGACCGATAGGGAGAAAGGTAGCTTAAAAGTTCTTGTAATGTTATTGACTTGGATTGATAACCCACGCTTATGACATTTTTGAAAAGTACTAGGATTTTTCAGGCTGATAACATCTGCATTTGATCAAAGATTGCCTATCCAAAATGAAGAGCAAACTTGCTATCATGTTTTAAAATGAACTAAAATTGCAAATAGAATAAAACAATACGTGATTTGCCGAAAAAAAGGAGTTATTAACTTGAGTAACAAACAAGACGTGAATTCCATGACATTTTAATGCAACAATTAATGATAACTTCTAACTCGATGATTTCAAACTATGTCAATGATTTTAAATTTGATACAGTCAGTCAATTAATATTTGGTGAATATTCAAACACCAGCATTAAGCTTCTTAAATCAACACTGAATGTTATCCGTGTTTCTGTAATACTGGAACAGATATGTGGGAGTTGAACATATTTGAAATTATGCATGTGGCTTTGTTTTGATGAAACTGAAATCCTTAAAGGGACAATATAACTTTTTCAATTACAACAGGATATACCGAAATTCTCTGGTTTCTTTACCGTTGGCTATTGCACTCGAAATAAAAATTAAAAAAAAAATCAGATTCAGATTCAGATTCAGATTCATTTATTTCCATAAAAATACATAAAAAATAACATGGAAACAGAACAGAATTATGGAGGACCGGACCGGAAGGCCAATAAGGCCTGTTTAAAGGTCCTTCCCTAGAATACAACAAAAAGTTACAGACAAAAATAAATACCTGACAGCACAACTACTCAAACAAGACTACAACAGGGACGTGCTCAAAAACTTACTTATAATTTTGAATAAT